>JAGFPH010000315.1:613224-641760 GCA_018207615.1 Philaenus spumarius
GCTCAGTTGGCAAAGCACTACCACGGAATGATAAAGGTCCTGTGTTCGAATCCCGGACTTGGACCACGTTTTTTCACTTGTAATTTAGTTAAATTAACCCTTGCCCCGGAATTGTGTAAGCAGAAAAATTATTACAAATTAAAAATAATAATAGTGAACTTATTAAACTTACCAATGAGTTTAAGTTTAAGTAAATTCTCTGTAACCGAAATCCATTGTTTGGGACCGATTTCCTGAATTTCTGAGACCAAATTTTGTATTTAACCCCAGTTTAACTCTGTTATGAATTTTTGATGATACTGATGCAATGATGATAGTCATGATGAATGTATGAAATGCACGGTTAAAGTATGTACGCTGAGCTTATTCCGAATAGAACATGCGTAAGAGCTTAAAATGTTTTTTTTAAATTACCGGGTTTTCTCGTCCGAGCGTTCATAGTGACAAGCCATAATAACAAACATGTCGTCCACCCCGATGCCCATCAGCAGGAAAGGCAGAGATGTATGGACAGGTCCATAGTGTATTCCCAGCGCCGAACACAATCCACAAGCTGACACATATGCCAAGCCAACGCAAGCCAAACCTGCTGCAGCTGGTATGATCTGATTGCACCATAGTCAATTGTAAAACCCTTAAAGTTTACAGTTTTAAAGTAAGACAAACTAAATTTACAGTTTACAAATTAAAATAATCTCACTGTCCTTAAAAAGTTTTAAATCGGATAAACAAGTTTTTGAACATATCCTTGAAGCCTACTTAAGTCTTAATAAGCTATGCAGAACATTTAGCCCAGATCAACAACATAATCAATGACCACCAATTTAGAAATTTTACACAAGTTTAAAAACTCTTCAGGAAGCAGATTAAATGATAAATTTAAATACAGTTACAACATACAGTAGAGTCCTGCTATTCCAAAAATCCGCCTATTCCGAACAGAGTTCAGAAAAGAAATACAGATTTTTTATCTAAAAAAACAGGAGAAATTAAAAAGACTTTCGTGAAAAAATGTACATTTATTGTTATACAAGTTAAATAGAGACATACATAGAGCCTAAGCTTGATGAAAACGCCTGAAACCAAATTTGAGTGAAAGTTGGTTACTTACAGTATGTATCGGCTCCATTTATAAACAATTCTGTAGAATCATTTTTAATCACTGCTAAACACAAAAATAACTAATTTATACTCATTTAAGAAGTAAAGTCATTGATTTTTTTCTGACGAAGAGCACTGAACCGACTTGAGGATGCAATATGTTCCACCATCACCGCATGAACACAACACCATCTGGTGTTGATGAAGCGTGTTGTTTGACGTAGCATAAGTGTAGGTACATATTATCCGTTTTTTCCCTTCCGTTGCGTTTTGGTTAACGGACATTGACAACACATTAATCCCAAATGGTCTGTTGGAATTGTCCGGTTTTGTTTCCTTCACCTTTACCATCCGATTTGCAGGAAGGAAGCTATCGCAACAAGCATCTGGTGAAACGGATACCGGGTCCGTCAGAAAGAAGATTAGATACAACAGCTAGACACTAGAAGTGTTGCTGCTGATTGCGCTCATCCGGTTTTCTCCTCCGTTTTCGTTATCTCGAAGGAATTTTCTTTTTTTCGATGATGCAGTACTAACCGACAGACTGCGGGACGACAGAACGCACAGTTCGAACAACCTACCCCTTTAATTAAAAAAAAAACTGAATTGTAACGCAACGGAAGGAAAAAACGGATGGTGTAAACCTATACTAAGGCGAGGTCAAGAGCATTTGCTGAATCTACGTGTGATATGAGTTCAGTTTGAGCGTTCACGAGCAGATCAACGCTGTATAGAGCGGACACTAGCAGAGGTCACCTCGCACATAACTTACGCCTTAACAAGTCAATACGTTGAATTCCCGTTAAACCGAACAGTGTTTGGTCCCAATAATTTGGAATAGCGGGACTCTACTATATTATTTAACACAATATAACAGATTAGGGTACAAAAATGTAGAACTTTGATAAAGACTTCTGAGGACAGACAAGAGGACTTGGTTAGATCAAATAACTTTTTATCGCTAAGTTTAATCATGACATATTTAGCCAACATACTTGTAATGTAGAAACAAATATTTTAATCTCTTTTTTAAATGAATTATTTACTGATGGGGTTTTAAAATTTGACTAATTGATATAAAATCCACGTAGCAAATGTTCTATATATAGTACTAAAACTTTATAATGGAGGCACAAAACTCCGAAATCAGTGGTACAGAAAAAGAAAACGTTCAACGTGAACTGTAGATGGACAAGATACGTAAAGTAGTTATTTAGACAATAATAACAGTAATAACAACACAGTAATACCGTTTGTATTTCAAACAAAAAATACATGTAAAGCATACAAATTTAGAATTACTGCTAGCAAACAAATGTATGTTTTTACAGGATTTGAGTGTTTTGCTGAAACTAGGGTAACTTTTGAAATAAATAAAACTTCTAAGATTGTTAAGTAGATTTTTTAAATTTACATATATGAATTCTGTAGTTTACCCTGTCTCAAACATGTAGTTGAAAATTAAAAAAATTACCATTCTTTTTAGCTGCAAAGTAGACTATTCACAGAAGGATTAAAGAGGAGTTGACGTTCCATTAAGGCTTTGAAATATAATATTTATAAATTCTTTTGAGCGGAAATGTGAAAAAGTTGCGTTAAACTTACTCTGAACTCCAACAAGTTGCATCTCGACAGTCCATACACAACATAACAAAACATTAGAGTTGCACCAGTAAATATCTTATCAAAATCTTGGAACATTGCTGCACTGCTAATATCTCCAAAACTGGAACATGAAGAAATTAACTGTAAGTTTTAGTGGAAAATTTATGAACGCTGTGGAAAAGTTTGAAATTTATAAGGCATTTAAACTAGAAAACAAAAACAATGAACATCAACTATTAAATGACCAATTGAATTTCGATTCGAACACTCTATACGACACAGCGATAAGAATCCAGGAAGCCCGTGGCAAATAATAGTTCCGAGAGCGCACAGATAAGGGACAGGCAGTCGACATCCGGTAGCCAAGAGGTGTACACCTAATAACTGTGTTCTTAAAATGCGTCATATACATAAACAAAAAAAGGTCACTGACGGAACAATATAAGGTACTGTACTATTATATTACAATTTAGAGACCTGGATACTGAAAAATTAATTTATTAAAATTAATGTTTTCGTAAAAAATATTGATTAAAAAAACTTTTATATGAAATTTCATATGATTTCTAATGAAAGGGGCCATATATTAACAATCTGTTTAACTAACATGACAGATAGATAGATTGTTTACCTTCTATGCAAGTGTAATCTATCACGCAAATTAAATCAACGTAAAGCATTATAAATTGTTATTTATAAACCATGTAAATAAATAAACATAATTAACTGAATTAAATAAACGTATTGAATCAGGTAAGTACTCCTAATTTGCGAAATATTCACACGGGTCAGCTAGTTATATATTAATCTAAAGTGTATGACCTCAAGTGGGAGGGAAAAATGCTAATAATTAATGTAAATACAAATAATGTAAATTAAAGTTTACAGCTATTATAAATAGTTTGTCAGTTTAAAATGAATACCTTAGCTGATTGAAGATACTCAATGTTCATACAAAATCACCTTTTTATTCTAATGTTTCCATTATCAGCTGATTTTATACTTTGAAACCATTATCCGTAATTCTAATTTTCAGGATTGTGTTCAGGAATTGGATTAAGTCACGCTGGTCCTTTATAACTCCTGTTATTCATTAACTTGGTAATTTGATTTAGACAATTAACAGATAAACCTGTATGGGTTTGAAAAAAATAGCTGTCTAGCCAAAAGTTACTTTTAGGGGCGGTTCAGGATCTCGGGTTTATATAGCCCGCGTCTAACGTTAGTCTCGGCTTAAAATAGCCCTCGACTAAAAATTGGGTTCAGGAGTCCGAGCGTAAATCAGATAAGCTCAAGCTTAACGTAGCCCGAGCTTAAAGTAAGACTGGGCCTAAATGAGAAAGGAACGCTGGGAATTTGTTTGGTAATGTTGGCAGCGACAGAAAATACCTGCTAACCCTGGGCGCATCGTGCCGGAAGTTCCGGCGTCTATCTGTCACTTTCGTTATCAAAAAACTCTTTAAACAATATGATGAGGGTGGGGCCTCTGTTGACATCTGTATCATTGTTTTGGGTCAGTTAGAAAACCCGTAGACGTGAGATGAGATGTGATAGTCTCTTGTAATATTGTTTACGCTATTTTAAGGAGAAGAGAGGAGCTACTGGGTGATAATGAAAGAAAATTCTCTTCAAAACTCACCTGTTCTAGTATCTTTCCCACTATCTATCGGCATTGAACCTAGAGAAACTTTGGAGCAAACAACTGTTCAACTACTGAGTTAAACTAAAACGTTCTCACATTCTCATTAAAAACTATGCTAATCACTTCAGTTTATTTATTTTTTTGTTTCTTTAATCTATATAAAAGCGAAATACAACTCACTCACTCATCACAATTTCTAAAAAACTACCGAACGGATTGGAATTAAATTTGGTATGTTGCTTCCTCTAGGGCTATAGGTGCTCGAAATTTTAGGGGGGTAGGGGTTTGGGGGGGATCAAAGTTATTAAAAAACCCCATAAGAAATAATTAGTGTAATATATTTATTGATATGATATGTATATTTAACTTTGATTTGTCTATCCGTGTAAAGCCGGATCGGGCCAGCTGGTATTATATTATTTATTAAATAATAATATAGCTTCCTACTAAACTATTTGTTAGGACTGTTTAATTACTTTATTTTTTAAAGTGTATTTTTATTTGAAAAGGAAAAGATTTTAAGTTTTGGTTTAAAGTATTTTTTTTTTATGTAAACTATTATATTATTAACTTGTTATTACATAGTATATGTATTTCTCCATTTATACAAAAGTGTATTTCTTTCGCCATTGTATTTTCCTTTTAAATACGTTGAAATATTCATGGTAAAAGCTATCCATCAATACATAAAGGAAATTTTGACTAATTTGTATCATATTGACATTTAATTTGACATTTGACAGTTAAAATGACGTAAAAAGATTGTTTTGCTGAGTTACGTTACGTAAAGGGGTAATGCAATATGTGTATGCCCGGGTTATAAACGTAGTTCATATTATGAGTTCTTTCAAATGTTGATTTTTTGAATAAGTTTATATACATAATAATAATTTTGTGCTAAATAAAGAAAGTTATTTTTATCCATAGCTGAAAAACATCAGTTTTTCTTTAGTAACACTGTAAAAGCTATGAAAAATATTTTTTTTATGTGAATATTTTTTTTTACCAATGTGTGTAAAAATTAATCCTGATGACGAAAATACAACTATTTTTGCAATATTACGGTAAATAATTATGTAAATATGATTCTTTTTTAAACTACAACTTAAACCTGCCCCCCAGTGGGTTTAAGTTGGAGCTTAAAATCGCTATTTTTTAGTCTCGGGCTATCTTTTTTACGCTCGAACTTGGTCTCCTGAAGCCGATTTCTTAAGCTAGAGTTTATCTCTGCCACTTTTAAGCCGGGACTATCTTTAGTCCGAGTCTAACGTTAAACCCGAGCTCCTGAAGTAAATTTTTAAACTACAGCTCAAATACCGGATTTAACTGGTATTTAAGCCCGGACTTAAGATAAACCCGAACTCCTGAACCGGCTCTTAATGACTAAAAAAAGATCCTATAACTTGTATCCACTCTTTCAGTAGTTTTAAGGTACAGCAGTACCTCGATTATCCAAGGTAATTGGGACTGGAAAGACCTCGGATAATACGGTAGGCCGAGAGAAAACCAATGAGGTGCGAGTTTCCATGTCATTTACATTGTTATAGGCTTATTTGGAGCCATACTTGCTCCAAACAAACAATCATCTATTTTATTGGCTTAACTTAAATAAACAAAGAAACAAATAAATAAACAAAAAAGGTTTTATAATGTACTCAAATGAAAGAAATTGGATACTGTAAGCTCCAGTAAAAAAAACCACAAAAATAATGCCTCTGAAGTTTTTTCATGCTCGCTTTTTTTCATTGATTGTCTAGTTCTTTATTTGAATACTGCTGAGATACTAACTTTTCAATTTCCGATCTATTTCGTCTCCAATCCTCGACAGTCACTTTCCCAATACCTAAACCACTTGCCACTTTTCTTATTAAATCACCTCCATCTAATCGTTTAATTGCTTCTCATTTTTGATTTAAAGATAAAACAACATTCTTTCGCTTTCCAGTCAATAATGACACTATCATCCACAAAGTTTAACACTGACACCGATTAAAAACAAAAGAACAAAGTACAGTAGCAGGGTGAAGGAAAAACTTGTGGTAATGGATGGTGAGTCCTAAATATGATGCCGCGAGGAGGAAGTATAATTACTTATTAATTAAAGTAATTACTTATGAAGTCTTATTACAAGCCCAAGACTGCTTCGTCATTCACTTTGTACTTGTCCTCTAAAGGTCACTTATACTATTGCGTTGGGTACGGAGCGGAAATGGTTTCAGGATTTACAAAGCAAACAACAGTTTAGTTTTCTTTCTGTTCAACCTAACACAAACTCTCAAGCTATGAATTCTTTATCAAAATCAATTCAGTTAACTTACATTTATTTGTAAGTTAACAGAATTGAATGTGACAAGTTTTTTTTTTTTTAATTTGCTACGGTTAATATGAAAACTCGGATAATAAAGGTTCTACTGTACTTCTTTCTGTATGAATTTTGCTGTATTAAATTTCCCTTAGTTTCTGATCAATCAGGATTTTTTATGTACGAGTCATGATCAATGAGGTTTAATTATACTAAGTTTCAAAAGAAAAAAATGTTCAGATGTTTGCACTATTTAACCTGCTGTATGTACACAAATAATAAACTATTAAATACCTTCTGCCGGCTTCGTAAAATATTTCTATTCCATTATCTCGTAACTCTGACGTTATATTAGCCATGGTCTCCAGGAAATTCAGTTCCCAAGCCATACCAGGTCCTGTAGCCTGTTCAAAAACAAACAGTTTATACAAATCATTATACTAAATTCGTCAGGATTTTAACTTTCTAAAACTGCCTTCCAATCAGACGTCACTCTTATAGTTTTGAAAATATAAAGGTTTTTGTAAACCCTTACAATTTAACCAATGAAACACCACATTTTGCATTCGAGATATCGCTTACAATTCGTTGTATTTGTATAGATATCTTTATATCGTTTTGTAGGGAAAACTTCGATCTTTCGTTTGGTGTAAAGTAAACTAGATTTTACTGGTTGGATGTTATTTACAGACTTTCGTTGAATTCAAACCTCCGTTTGAGAACGCAACGCAAGTTTGATTTCCACGCTGCTTCCAACGGTCATTTTGTATTCTCTTTACTCGCGCGAACCTTTTGACAGTTTATTCTAATTTTTGTGGAACAAGTAATACAATGAGAAATAGTTTACAAAATGAGAATTTACAAGTATACAGATAAATTCTATGATTTATTCTCTACACTTTGTTATAGTAATATTTCATTTTTGGGCAAAGGATATAGTCCTAAATTACTATTCAAACTAGGTCTAGTTTTGTTAGTAGTCTTGTAGTAGGAACATAAAAACTGGTGTTTTCAAAATAAGAAATTTGAAATCAATAAATATTTTTATACAGTTCTATTTAGAACTAAATTACGAAACTTTTTTACATTTTGAAAAAATTACAACAAATGTTTACTACTTTTTATGTAGGCCTAAAGTTGAACTTTTTCCTTTCGTTACTGAACATTTTTGTTTCTTGAGCTAATAACTTTGTAAATTTTTCATCAATCATTTTTTTACTGGCATATATAAATTCTTTGAACCTTTCACTACAAAAAAGCTATGGAACACTTCTGAATTGGTTTATAATTACTATATTAGGCGAATTTTTGAAAATATGTTTCCATACGCACCGAAATGGCTTAGCGTTGCAAAAAATTAGCATGAACAGTTGTAAGGTTAATTCAATGTCAAATAGATTGCTGTTTGTATATGCAAGGTAAAACGGATTCGGAAGGTTTTCAATTTCTCATTCTTTTAGAGAAACAAAAACAAAAGGACATGCTTACTAGCCGATAAATTAAATGACAACATTAAACAATGAAATACAACGTTGCATGTAAGCGATGAATGTGCAAGCCCTGTTCAAACTTTTGAAAACTATTGTCTATGCGTGCCATTATTTCTTAACACTGTGGGTAATTTTGAATTCTTAATTTAAATGAACAAACATTTTATTTCACGAATCTGCTTTTTTTCAGTATTATGTGATATTTTGCGACTAAACTGAAAGCCCATATATGTACGAAGAGGTATTTTATTTTTTAGGTATTAACCTCTCCAAATGATGAAAACTGTGTTAGATAATTTTTGTCGACAAAATATGTCAGACTGAATAGCTTAGTTTGTACAGTGAAGTGCATTGATTAGAAAGTACAACAAATGAAAACAAAGGCATTTTTACCAAGGGCTAAAAAAGCTGAAATAATGTTTTAAGGGTAAAATATTTACACTACTTTTGGAACCATTGTTATGATGTGGTTATTCCATACCCCCTTCCCCCACAAAACCCCTAATGTGACTCACTCCATTCATTTAAATTGTGCTTCAGCCCCTCTTGGACAAATCCATATTTTTAGGAAAATGTATGTAAATACGAATTGCATACTGAATAAATATGAATATTTTTTACTCTTACGTACATATTGAACTTTTTATTTAAATAGAAATAAAAACATTAGTGTAATTAGTTCTAACATTTTATTACAATTTTTTTGCAGATATAAAACCTAGGGCATTCGAATCCTGACGTCCTAAAACCTCTGTATTTTATGTAACCACCCAATGAGTTGGCCATATTTGATATTGTTTATGTATTTTAGAAATAACAAATAATAATTATAACCATTAGATCATTTATAATACCTTTATAGAAATGCAAAGAATGCAGAAACTGGTGAAAAGGTTTTCAGAACGGTTAATAACAGCTCAAAAATAATGTATTAGTTACGTTTTTTGGTGTTTGAATAAAGAAATAAGTTGAAAATTGTACCACCTGATTCATTGTTAATGATTTATGTTTGTTAAATAGTATATTAACATCTGGAGCTAAAATTAACAGATTAACATCTGTTTGTAAAACATTTTTATTGTATCTACAATGTATCTATTCGCCTATACTTAGCGACTTCAAAGGTGGTACAATATTACTGTATTTAGTTCATTTTATATTTACTTTATTTTCCGCTAGAGGGCAGTACCTCCTGGATTACCTTTTTTATGCCCATTTTCCCGAGTTTATGCACATTTTTGCAGACATAAGACCTAGTGCATTCGATTCCTGACGTAAAAAACTCCTACATGCAAATTTTCATCAAAATCGTTAGAGCTGTTAGCGAGATCCCCAAAATAAATTTATAAACAAATATACAAGAAATGCTCGTTTAATAAGATAAGATTGTATGTAAAGCTTATAAAAAGAGATTCATAATGGCGCAAACTAGTTGGCCCAGAAAATACTCAAAGGCCAGTGGACACATTGAGAAACCTTTTAATATCAAACAAAAGATACAGATTGAAGAATTTTATGACAGTTTAAGATAAACATATGAGACTATCAAGATGTAATCTGAAGAAATCTTTGATATCGATAAATATATTCCTATTCGTTAAATGTAATAATAATCCGTTTTTGTATTTCTGTTCGTCGACTTACCCAATCTGCAGTCCCTCCGGCATTACCCACTTCATCCATGTCCACCACGGAGAAGTTAACATGGACCATCCATTGAGCAGTGATAGAAGATGCAGCAACGATCACTCCTGATTTATTGCGTATAATTCCTCCAAGTAAGTGCGTATACTCCATGCTTAGTCCTAAAACAGGGCTGTGTACAAAATAAAATGTGTATCATCCATTAGTTTATATTATAAATATAAATTTTAGGTCTTACTCTTCCGAGTGTATATGTATTTATTGCTTTTTAACCCTCAAAGTGGCAGACTGCAGTCTCTCGGGCGCAAATGCAACCCGCTCGAACCTTAGCGAGAATTTGCGTAATCGATAATTTAATCCACTTAAAATCATCCAATCGTAATAAAACTGGCACCATTGGAAAGGAAATGAATTTAATTTTTGTATTTACAACTTTTTCGTAAAACGTATATTTACATACGTAATCATCGTTTTAAAATATGCATATCGTGCTACAGCTATTTCCGCGGGCGAATCTGCATACAATTGTACTGTTATTTCCCACTTCTTCAACGTTGAAACCCCCCTACTGAAGTATTTATATCGAGATTATAAAGCTACCATTGGATTCTTCAAGATTTTATCTTTCTAATGGTGCCTTCCAATCAGATGTCACTATTTTACAGGATTTATTCATACAATATCTGTAAACCCTTGCGATTGGACAGGTTTTCAACCAATGAAACAGCCCATTTGTCAAACAGATATTACGCCTACTCTATCAAATGTTTTTTTTTGACAGATGGTTTTACACCATTTTGTAGAGAAAAGAGTGACCTTTCTAACGGTGGGAACTGAACTAGAATAAACCAGTTTTTTTGTTTGTATGGACAGTAGTGAAAAGTACATGATTAGAGCGATCTGTTGTGACCGATTGCTCCGTCTCGTTCCCACGTAATTCAAAGCACCCTTCTTGTAAGACCTTTACCGACGGCAAAATGTCATTTGATTCATGTCATTTTGCTATTCAAATAAAGATAACTCAAACACTTTTGTGAACTAAGGAAAGACAATTATACCGTTCTTTTCTTTGATTTATCCTCTACACTTTGTTATAATAATATTTCATTTTTGGGCAAAGCATATATTAGTAAATTACGTTTAAATCTAGGCCTAGGTTTGTTAGCAGTCGTGTACTTGGAACATAAAAACAGTTTTTTTCAAAATAAGAAATTTGAAATTTATAAATGTTTTTATACAGTTCTATTTAGAACTAAATTACAAAACTTTTTTACGCTTACGAAAAAATACAAAAAATGTTTACTACTTGTTATGTAGGCCTAAAGTTGAACTTTTTCTTTTCGTTACTGAACATTTTTTGTTTCTTGAGCTAATAACTTTTACAATTTCAAAAGAAACTAATTTTTAGTGGCATATTTGAATTCTTTGAAGTTTCTTCTACAAAAAAGCTATTGAACACTTTCGGATTTTTGTTTATTTACTATTTTTGGCGAATTTTTAAAAATATGCTTGCAAAACGCTATAAACGGGCTGGCAAATTTTAGCTTTAACGATGCCAGTTCTAGGGTTAATTCCAGATCAAAAAATATATATATATAAATGAAAGATTTTTAGCAGGAGATCAAAATATGACCAGTAAAAAGACTACTCCACGTTATGGGCAAGTTTGTCCTTGTGGATATCCATACGCCACGTTATGGGCAAATTTGTCTTTGTGGATCTCCACAGTCAGCGTTATGGACAAGTTTGTCCTTGTGGATAACCATTTGCCACTCAGGACAGTATTAATGTACCCTGATCACTTATTTTGATGAAATACAGCTTATAAATTTAATACCAGGAATAAATCTACTTTTCAATAGCAATAAAACTATCCAAATCGGTTTGTTGGTTTCTGAGATAAAAACGATTATTAAATAATCTATGAGGTATCCCCCTAGTCCAAAGTAATTCAACCTTTTGTGCGCTCTGTTATAAGGCGTTATTCCAGTAGATAAAAACTCAGAGTTTTGGTTACTAGGACCTTTTCTACTAGACTAGAACTGTTCTGATAGTTATAAAAAGGGTTTAAAATTGTTTTATATACATAGTCAGAACAAATCAAGTATTCAAAACCAATATTAGAGAAGGTTTAAGAAATGGTACCTTCAGCAGAGCTTCTACCCATATTATCAAAATTTTCAGCATTCTGAATTAATTTGTTTAGCTGAAAATACGGATAGCCTAGATATTAATTTTTGTAAGAAGTAGGAGAGGTTTTGGTATTTTGTAAACAGGTTTTCTAAGATTCTCCCTGACTGATAATAACTTACCCTGTGATCAGATTTTGTATATCTCTTTCCATCTTTTAAATAATAGACATATTTAAGTTTTCAAAAAATTCTTAAAAATCTCCCTATAGATTTGTTTTACAAATACATATACAGAAGAACTTGGATAATTCGAAGCTGAAGGGACCATTGTAAAAATTCTAACTATCCAAAAATTCTAATTATAAAAGTAACTTTATTTTTCGATTTTTAGGTTCTCAAATTGAAATAAAAACTATGTTGAACATGTTTATTATATAAGGTTTATTTTCACCAATCAAAAGTAAATGATGCTTTTTTACTATGTACAATATAATAAAAAATATATACTGTACTTTAACAAAGTATTGTGAAATGTCCGATAGCATTGTAGAATTAATTGTGTTTACGTTTGCAAAATCCTCAAGTACGTTAAGAGAATGAAAAAAACAGTTTCACTTACACTGGTTTGTCCTTCAATGTACCGCCGAAATTCACACAATTTATTGCTGAAGAGCCTCAGACGTTGTAGGGATTGGGGAATCTTCAATGTCTTCTAAATCCAACAATTCGGCACATTTTTTGTTTTTCACTTCTTCTAAAAAGTTCACTTGGATGTTAGTCAGATTTCTTAACAAATACAACTTTTTTTTAAACAACTTGCTATTGTTCGTTAGTAACTTGTGACCATGCATTGTGACACATTCTTGCTGCTTGAAGGATACTGATCTTTAAATTTTTGTTTTCCAATGAATCTGTCAAGAGCGTTTGTAGAATAAGTCGCCGGTAAAATTGCTTAACATTTTTTATAATGCCCTGATCCATTGGTTGTACAACTGAAGTCATGTTCGGGGGGGGGGGAATAACCGTAACGTTGTTCATATAAGTGGGATAGAGTTATGCGCAGTACAAGTGTCAATAAACAAGATGATTGTTCTGTTCTGTTTACAAAAGGTTTTGTCGAGATTTAACAACAGACAGAGATTGGGCAGAGCATCAATGACAAACTAAAGTATCGGTACCTAGAGAATTCTCGGAAGGAAACATTCTTGGAAACCGGTACCGCCTCTAGAATTACAATACATGTACAAACATACAAACACGTATGCCCCCTTTCTACCAGACAGTGACCTATTTATCCAGCGATCCCTTTCACAGGACAATATTTTATTTTTTGGGTTGAAAAAAAACCTCGAATTATGAATAATTTTTTTTTCCATTGATATCATATAAAGTTCAAGAGACCGAACTGAAACTTCGAATTAAAGGTAATTTCAAATTAAAGACGTTCGAATTATCCAAGTTCTACTGTAAAAAATTTCATTCGAAAAGCTTTTGGAAAAGATGCCATGAGTGCCACACAAATTAAAGAGTGGTATAACCGCTTCAAAAGTGGTCGCACATCCGTCGATAGTGAACCTCGATCTGGTAGGCCTTCCACCAACAAAAACGATGAGGTTGTTGCCCGAGTTGAAGCTTTGGTGCTGGAAGATCTACGTATAACCGTGCGACAGTTGGCATAAGAAGTTGGAATAAGTGTTAGAAGCCCTCACTCCATCCTAACTGAAGATTTACTCATGAGAAGGGTAGCCGCCAAATTCGTGCCAAAGCTGTTGACAAAAGAACAAAAAGAGCTTCGTTTGGAAACTGTGCAAGACATGTTAGGCTGCGCAAATAGGGACATCAATTTTTTAAACACGATAATAAACGGTGATGAGTCATGGGTGTATGGTTACGACCCCGAAAATGCAGTCCTCGCAATGGCAGCATTCGACATCCCCCCGACCGAAGAAAGCTCGGCAGGTGCGTAGCAATGACAAGGCCATGTTGACCGTTTTCTTCGACTGTCGAGGTGTCGTAAATCACGAATACACTCCTCAAGGGCAAACAATCACCAAAGAATACTATCAAGAGGTCCTCCGACGTCTCCATGATGCTGCACGGAGTAGGCGACCAGAGTTGTGGTTAAGAGGAACTTGGCAGCTTCATCAAGACAACATTCTTCGCATCTTATTCAACATTTTTTGGCAAAACATGAAGATGCGGTGGTTCGGCAGCCTCTCTATTTACCAGACATGGCCCCCTGCGACTTCTGGCTGTTTCCTAGATTGAAAATGCCATTGAAAGGGCACCGATTCGAGTCGAGAGAGGAAATAATACAGAATGCAACGAGCCGACTGAACGCAATTCCAAAAGAAGCCTTCCACAAATGCTTCCAACAGTGGCAACATCGGTGGGAAAAGTGCGTGAAGTCTGGGGGGGGGGACTATTTCGAAGGGGACTAGTGTAATTTTTTGTATACTAAAAAAAAAAATTTATTCAAAGAAGTCGGATACTTTTTGAACAGACTTCGTATATGTTGACACTCAGTATTATTTAACAAAATAAATAATGTTGGTTCATTCAAAGTTGTCATCAAAGTGGCCAAAACATAACGTCAATATTTAAAAACACAATTTTGTGTATTTTCCAAAACCAAACCTATTATGATTACCTATTCATTACCAAACCTATTCAAATCATGAACTTCATTAATTTCTAATCACCTTTAACTGAAACGCTTGAAAAAAATATGAAAGGAAAACACGTACAGATTGGTGGTTTTTGAGAAATTGCCATCTGAGATCGCAGTCTGTTTCATAAATATACTAATAAAGAGCTCAAAGAGCCAGTGGAATGAAAATATATAAAAAAAAAATTTAAACTGTTGGTAAAAATTAGAGCTTTCCTTAACTGGTGGAGGAATTTCTTACAGTCACATTATAAATTAATGTTATTTTGTATTTAGACATGTTAAACTTTTTTAATATTTATCATAGTAATATGTATATTTTATCAAATTTATAGATCATGTATAATGTTTTCTATAATATTTTATAATTCATCTTATGCAATGTACTATATCTCGAGGAGTAAATACAAAATGAATATGTTTTATGAAATCAACATAAGAAATTGTGTTGCAAAACCATTTAGAACATGAAGCATTTTTTTCAATTTTAAAGATATTTAATTATTTTATGGCTCCGAAACATGTCGTCACAATACCTTGACAAGAAGTTACAAGACAGACCTTATTAACGTAATGTAATTATAATTAATATTTAAATGGTTTTCATTCTGGTGATGAACATTTCCAGACGGAATGTCTTTATTTCCGGTTATTAAAATAATAAACCAAGGAAAGACTTTGGGCAAACACTCTAAATAAAATCAAAAGACTCACCTTATCGTGGTGTGATTGAGCATATCAATTATTTCATCTTTGGTAACGGTCTCAAGTTCTTCCGCATCGTATTTCCAAAACTCTAGTAGACTGTGCTCGTAGCAACCCGTGCTAAAACTCTGCACTATCGCACAAAACATATCTGTAGGTAAATATACACTGGGGTCAAAGCCAGTGAACGCTTTCTTTGGTGTTACTGTTGTTATATTTTCACTTTGAATAGTTGTCGTTTGTAGTTCAATATCTCTTCTTCTTTTGTAGTTCATTTGGATTACAGGAACTCTGAAATTTAAAATAACTTAGTTAAAATGGAAATCACAATGTGACTATATCGTACTGTAAAGCTGAGATTTTATTTGTAGATGAAATTGTAAACAAACAGCTTTTTATACTTATATAAGGCAATATACAGCGTGCAAGACCGCCCATCCCATGCGGTATTTGTACTGAGCAAACAGATCAGTTTAGAAGCTTGGTTTAAACTGAAACACCATTATTTGGCACCCAAAGAATCTAAGGAAAATATATTTTTTCAAATCCCAGTACTCAGAAGTCGTATTTTGGGAGTAGTCCAGTGAATGAAGAGATTTTACCCTATAAAAGTGGTTCTAAATTTTGAAATGTTGTATAGGTTCGGTGGGGTAATATATAATTCAAGTTTCTTACTCCCCTCCGACTCCGCCATAAAAAAAGTTATAAATCGGAACTTTTCAGTTTTTTGCCATAACTTTGATTTGTGTATTTTAATACGTAAAAAATTTGCCGACTTGACAAAATTTGGTATTCAAAGTTATTTTGTGTGATCAATAGCAACCACAAAAACATCCCTGTGACAATCAATAACGACCAATGATGTCAACCTGAGATGCTCATATAAAAGGATAAAATCAGTTAATTTACAAAATGTTGAGTTTCTTGCCACTCAACATTACGCCTACTATAACTCTGTGAAACTTCATTTTAGAACGAAAGTCTTCGTAATCAATCTTGTAAAGAATTTAATTAGATACGAATTCCGTGTTTCATTCTTTTTTTAAATTTCTTTCAATACTACCAAGTAACGATCATGTGGCAACATATTATAAACAAATATCTATTCCAAAACTTAGTTTTCCTGAAATTATCATATTCTGTTGTAATTGCACGCTATACTGCTCACTGAATTGCCTCGTTATCTGGCGGAAAGGTTTGTCTTTAGCTCAAACGTAAATTGAAATTGCATGTTTGTGATACCAAGTCACTATTATAATTAATAATAATATTACCTTAATAAAGTCCGTTACGTGACTTCTTTTCTTGTCATTTAAGACTACATATTTCGGAGCCGTAACTCCATCTTCAGGTCTTAATCACTACGAAGAGATCGTCACACATTAAATGTTGTATATGTGTATGTCCTATTTATTTTAAGGTTTAAAATTTTTTTAAAAACTTTAAAACATGAAAAG
The DNA here is from genome assembly GCA_018207615.1 of Philaenus spumarius. Taxonomy (NCBI): domain Eukaryota; kingdom Metazoa; phylum Arthropoda; class Insecta; order Hemiptera; family Aphrophoridae; genus Philaenus; species Philaenus spumarius. The sequence goes on from JAGFPH010000315.1 coordinate 629,971, forward strand.
TAATTTACCATTGTTAGTTCTAAACTGATTCGTTTGCTCGCTATATTTACTATTTACAGCACAGGTGTTTTGAATGACCAACTGGACATTGGAAATCAGCATAGGGATAGCTGCATAGGTTTTCTATACTTTAAGAATATTTCACATGTCATGCTACCTACCTAAAGCAAACATCTTCCCACATGATGCCATGTCTCATGCTTTCTTTAACTCTGCGGTGAATCTTTTCTAACTGAAAATGACACAAAGGCACATGACAGAGTAAACTTTACGTTCAGAGTCTAACAGAAATTTTGTTGTTTTACTGTAGTAGTGCAGCTGTTTGGAACCACATCCCATTTATAGGAGCTTTATTATTATTGTTTTAAGTTATTAAAATTTTTTTTTCGTTTATTATATTTTATTATTTAATATAAGCAATTTAAAACAGCTAGGAACGAATACTTTTAGATAGCTATAATATTTATTTAATATCACAACTAATGTTATTTTATACATTCGAAAAATGTTCAATTCGATTATGCACAATGTTTATTATTAATTGATCTTGAAAATGTCATTGTTTTGTGGGTTGAGTAGTTTAAAGCTGGCCACTAACGGTAATTCCGTCGTGCCAAACGGAATGCCATCACTCCAAAAACGTATTGTGAGTGTGAAACTTGTCAAGTCAAATGTAGTGTCAAAGCATCGTGATGGATATCCAACAGATTGGAATTCCATCGTTCCATTCCATTTGAAATTCGCTCCATGACTCCGTGAGTGGGCAAACCCATCAGGTAACTCGCAACAGTTGGAACGATGGTAATATCATCAGTGGGTAATCTCTATATAAAAATGGAACAGTAGTTGTTCGGCCTCCTTACAGGAAACATCTTTGACTATAAGTTAAAAATTTTTATAATTAATGTCATCAAATGTGAGTTTAGTACACAAGTCACTGAAATACGTCTGTGACAGACCACTGACCCGGACTACCACAAAAAAAAAAAAAAAAAAAGAAAAAAAAAGAAGATTCCTATGAATGCATTTAAAATTTGTTCAAGACAAAGGGTAAAATTTTTAACAATTTGAATCTGTTCTATTTAAGTAAATTCTTTTACCATGATTCGTTTCCCCTTTCATCTATACAAATCAAAATTGTCTTTAGTTTTTCTAATCCAGTACAAGTGTTTAACATTTTTACGAGGGCTTATAAAATGTGAGCAAAACAAAATAAGTGGTCATGTAATTAGAAAAGAAGATAAAAGCCATTATCCTTTTGAGCAATCGCGCCAACAATCGTAATCATTCATGAGTCTCGCATGGTGTGCACCATACTTTTGTTTTGCCTACCTGTTTTATGGTTTTCTACTCTCTCACGTAAAGGCAAACTGCTGTTGCAAATAAATTAAATTCGTCGTCAGTTATTAAAGTGGAGGGACGGAGAGCACAATCACGAACAGATGTCAACTCAAGTTAGGTGTGGAGAGTACTGATCAAGCAACCATGAATGACCCCCTTTTTTTAAGTCGGTCCGTATAGAACAGAGTGACTGCACACAGATCCATTTGGAACGACCGTGAAAGGCAAGACCCTAACTACCTAACAAAAATATACAATAGGCTATTCATATACTACATTTTTAATATGAGTTAGTGTTTGTTATATGTTTCTTTTTAAAATACAATTATTATTAATGTTATAGATTCAAATCAGGCTGTACTTTTCAGTGCAGTGATTGCTCATGATTTGTTGTTGCTTAAGATGAAAACCTAAATGGTCATCATTACCTAATCCTGTTGTAGCGCATAGATTAAAAACTATACTAAAATTAGTTAAGAATACAAACTATTAAACTAAACACTGCCAAAGTAATACTACTACACATAATCCTTTCACTGCTGTATTGGGACAACAGTTGCAACACTCGTGTGCTGAATTGTCGGCAGCAGTACAATGCAATGTTTTACGTAGGGAAATATTAGTAGATCAGAAAATGCAAATGAAACTTATGGGCTGCTAAATAGAATTTTTTAAATAAATATTATTAAAAAATTTGTTCAGTTGACCAACGTTCATTCAAGCTTAATTTTGTATTTATAGAAACAAGCTAGTTAGGTACTACTAAAAACAAACAAAGTTCATTGGCATTTGTGTCAATACATTTTCAAAACCTAGATGAAACTGTTGGATTTGTAAGAGAAACAATATATTGAAAATATCTATTTGTCTCAAAAAACGATATTAAGCCTACTTGTAATATCTGGAGTCACAAAAAATGCAAAATAATCTAATATTTCAGATCCATTGTTTATACAGCATAATGTGTCTTTGAAACCAGCACTGCTTCAGTTGTTTGACTAAAATTATAAACTTTCGGATGAAATTCACATGTGTTGTGTTTCTTCCTGTAAGGTTATTATTTATTATATTTCGGTGTGTTTTCACCATGTAAGGTTAATATTTTGATATGGGACTTTACCATGTAAGGATTATTTTTACTTTTCTGTTTACCTTTATGAGGTTTCTAATATTTTTTAAACCATGTATGGTTTGTCTTATTTGGGGACTCCACCAAATCAGACTTACAAATCAATCTTTGCTTGGCTTGAGAGGTCTTACAACTGATTGGTTGAAATAACTTCAGAGACGTTTGATGGTTTGAATTAAATGTATAATTAATAATAAAAGATTGTACATGACATATGATTAATTTGATAGCTACAATTTTTCTAAATTAATAACATTTAGAACTTTTATTGAATTTATTGAACAAAGGTTTTGAATTAACATGATGCTTAATGAAAACTATTCTTAAGAAATGTACAAATAATCTACCATTTCTTAACGTTTAATTTATAAATTTGTCTCTTCTCTAAATTTTACTTAATGATAAGTTACTGAATCTACTAAACTACCTTCGCCATAATATTTTGATAATTATTATATTTAATGTATAATGTTGTTAAGGGAAACTGTACTAATTAATTGCTACCCAGTTTCCTTAATATTTAATATATAAAACTTATTCTTTATTTAAATAGGCAAAACAAAATATAGTATAAAATATTTGGAATTAAAAGTTTGTTAATTAAGTTAAAATAATTCTTTACTCTAAAACCTTATCCTAAACAGCAGTTTCTAACCTTTTAAATTGAATCGGAATCTCCTTTCAATTGCTTATTAGGTATTTTTTAAATCCTTGGCAGCTAATTCTCTATAAAGAAGACCCAACCAAATTGCTTAGTTAGTGTTGCTCTTAAATTATGAATTTATTTTATTACATATATATATTTTCCTATTTACTATTTGTATATGATTTTACTTTAATTATCTGGATATGATTTCGTTTCTTTAATTTGCTTAACCTCGAGATCTGTCTTAACATAAATTGAAACTTGCAATTTACTTACATATTTGTGATTTCCCCTTTCACTCACTTTTAAACTGATACTATATATTTTATTAATTATTTAATTTAACACTTTATTGACATTATTTTATTTATATTCGCACAGTGGAACACTATTTATCCACTGGTTCTTGCAATTGATGACTGATTTTAACTTGATGATCGATTTTCACTTGATGAGTTATTCAACTTGATGATTGACTTTTCTTGATTAGTTATTTGACTTGATGATCGATTTTAAATTTTAAGGTAAAATGTAATTAGTTATGTGATAAGCTTTTAGGTGTTAATCCTCCACCGGTTTCTTGAGGAAGACCTCGATTTTCACATTCTCATCCCACTCCTATCTCCGCGTCTGTTCGAAAAACCGTTTGTCATTGGCTAAAGATTTTTCACCCATCACCCTTTCATTTTTTTAAAAATGTTTGTCTATTTGTGAATTCTTGCTAAACTATTCTCATTAGTCTGCATTGTTCGCTAAAGCTATGTGAAATGTAATATGAGTCGTTTCACTTGTTTCAGAGCAAGTTGTTCTAATGCTGCTGACTTGATTGAAATGTCTGGGAACGTAACCTAATATTTTACACGTGTGTTGCTAGTATCAGCTGTAATCTTTTAATTGTGTCCAGAGCAAAGATTTCTTCTTAACTAACTTGCTTTGAATCTTGGAATATTTCTTTATTTTGTTTTATTTTTCATTTTAATTATCTAAGTCTTTTGGGATATCAGTATACCAGATAACCAATGAGCGGAGTTATCAACACACATGGCATCTTGAATTCGTCTATTATTACGATTTTCAGAATTAAAAAGATCTGGTTCATCACTACTTCTAATGACACTTGTTAAATAATTTTCATCATCTTCATTTTGCAAAGTACTTATTAACTCATTAGTACTTAATGTGTCCAACATAAGACAACGCCATAGTGTAAACTAAAGTGTGGGAACAACACGGCTCTCCATAGTGTAAACTAAAGTGAGGGAACAACACGGTTCTCCATAGTGTAAACTAAAGTGAGGGAACAACACGGCTCTCCGTAGTGTAAACTAAAGTGAGGGAACAACACGGCTCTCCATAGTGTAAACTAAAGTGTGGGAACAACACGACTCTCCATAGTGTAAACTAAAGTGAGGGAACAACACGGCTCTCCATAGTGTAAACTAAAGTGTGGGAACAACACGGCTCTCCATAGTGCAACACTCACATTTGTTTTTGGTAACACAGGAAGATTCAAGTACTATATTTAGTATATTTTATAGCAGAGACCAGCACTTATCAGCATAGCACTTCAATATATAGCACAACATAAATAAACGGCTTAGCAGTGAAAGGGTAAATACTAAATTAACAACTAATCTTTAAGCCTAAAACTATGCAACAAACATTTCAAATTAATTAACAAGAATAAACTATGAAATTAAAATGTAATAGATAAAAACTAAAAACATTATTAAATAACAAAATAACCCACAAGGTTAATAACATCACACCAACAAAACAATAAAATATTTTTCTCTACTTCAACTTCGCACTACCATAAAATTCTAAATGAAGGTAAAAGTTTAAAGTGTGTGATGGAAATGTAATATATCTTTGAAGTGTTACGTTTGTTTTACTTAGGACCGTAAAAACCTTCTCAATAGGTGCAGCTAGTCTGCAGGGGTGATTGCATATGAACTGGGTGAGTTCAATTCTTAATGCAGTCTATATTAAACATTCTCCTTTGATGTTGTATGTAGTATTCTACGAGATAATAGTAATTATCCCCCGAGCACAGTACCACCTCATCCACCTAGGCACTCCTTTGTTGGAGAACAAGGAGCCCTGGCTGTAGGTGACCCACCTCATCTTTTGTCCTCCCCGAGGGTACAGTTGATAAAATCGGGGTAGCACACCAGGCAGCCAGATAGTATAGAGGCCTTACTTGTCTCACCAGCTATTGTTTACCAACACATTGTGTGTCGTCTCAGATTCCCGCAACTCTACAATTGTCCCGTTTTAGACAACACAACTTGTATTGAATATTTCACCCACTAAAAATCATCCAATCTCAATAAAACAAAAACCATTGGAAAGGTAATGTTTCAAACTTTAATTTTTGTATTTACAATTTCTTTCTAAAACGTATATTTACATATGTAATCATCGTTTTAAAATTGTAGTTTTCTAAAAAGCTAATACCGTGCGAGAAAACACAAAGAAATTACTCAACTTTGTCACTTCTTTAAGGCTCAATATCGCTCTACAGAATTGTTTTAAAAATAATATAAAGATACCTTTGGATTCGTCAAGACTTCCAAATCAGTTATAGTTCCAAAAATATAAAGTTTTCTGTAAACCCTTACAATTGGACAGTTTTCAACCAATGAGCACATTTTGCAATCAAAATATCTGTTACAATTCGATATATTTGTATAGATATGTTTATATCGATTTGAAGACAAAACTTCAATCTTTCGTTTCGTGTAAAGTAAACCACATTTACTGTTACGATTTTTTTCGTACAGTCCTGGGAAATACAGACATTTGTTGAATTCAATATGCAGAGTTCCCACGGTCTTGCAATGCGTTGTCCAAATGTATAGGCCGGCATGATATAATTAGGATGCGTTCATGAGAGGTTTAATTCGTTTGATCTAACTTTGTGATTCAAGAAAAACTAAGTCAAATACGTTTATGAAATAATAATTTACAAGTATACAGTTCAGTTCTTTGATTTATTCTCTACACTTTGTTATAATATTTAATTTTTGGGCAAAGCATATATTCCTAAATTACTATTCAAACTAGGAGTAGTTTTGTTAGCAGTCTTGTAGTAGAAACATAAAAACTGCTGTTTTCAAAATAAGAAATTTGAAATTGATATATATTTTTATACAGTTCTATTTAGAACTTAATTACAAAACTATTGTACATTTTAAAAAAAATTACAAAAAATGTTTAGTTCTTTTTATGTAGGCCTAAAGATGAACTTTTTCCTTTCGTTACTTAACATTTTTTGTTTCTTGAGCTAATAACTTTTACAATTTTACATCAATAAATTTTTTAATTGGATATATGAATTCTTTGGTCTTTTTTCTATAAAAAAGTCATGGAAGACTTTTAGATTGGGATAAAATTCCTATTTTTGGCAAATTTTTGAAAAAAATGCTTGCAAAACGGAAAAAACAGCAAAATCTCAAAACGTTTTAACACTGCTACTTCTAGGGTTAACATCTGGTGAAAATATTGGTTTGCGTGCATTGCCAGGTGGTGCCTGGGTAAGGACTACGTACATAAATTGTAGAGGCTCTTCCGAGACCACAGGGATGGCAGCGGGAATGGGATATTGGGTTGCTTCAGCGTTTGGGTCGGCGGCATGGATCAATGGAGCAAAATACCTACTTTCCTAATATAGCTGTAATATTTTTTAGAATCATTATAAAATACTATTTTACTAAATACTAAAATACAGAATTACTCGTGTGTAGCTACTCAGATATGATTTTAATTGGATAGTACAAAACCAACAGGTCGAGATTCATCTGACACACTTTTCTATGACGTAGGTCAAACTTCCAGATATATATACAGTAGAACCTCGATAGCTAGACTCTCAAGGGGATTTAGGAAACAGTCTTGTTATCGAGGGACTCTTCCAGTTGAGGTTCGTGCTATCAAGGTTATGTTGACTAAAAGTCGTACTATCAAGGGCACTGTTTTTTCTGAAACCCCTTCATAGCAAGTGCATTTTGAATCAACCCTCACTAGCACGTTTTGTTTTAAAAAGTACATTTTATTATTATTGTACAGTAACAAAGTATGTACTGTAATTTCATTTTAATGTAACTGGTTAGTAAATAAAAACGCACATTAAAAATAAGTACAGTACATGGAAAAAAATTTATTGTACATAGTACTGTTACACTTAATTGAATAAATGAAAAATTAACATTAAATTACTGTAAAGTAAAAGCTGAAAATAGAAAAACTGATAGAAACACAAAAAATTATTTAACTTTAACTAAAAAGTTAAAGTTTGACAGCGGGGGCACGACTGACCTGTCGCATTGATGAGGGTCGGGAAGGGCCGGATGTTTAAACCTGAGCACAAGACATCGTTTCCTTCAAAACAACTGTTCTGTTGAGTCACTGACCATGGGAACTATGCACTGGGAAGGTTGAACTTTGCTAAAAAAAGTTCGGTCTTGCAAAAAGACGTGCTATAGAGGGTTAGAGCTGTGGTCTGTATTGGGACAAAAATCCGTGCTATTGAGGTTTTTAAAATAATAATAGTCGTGCTATAGAGGTATCTTTAACATTAAGTGTTATGACAATCTCAGAGTTATTAGAAAAATGCACTTGTTATTAAAGAAGTCGTGTTATTGAGGGTCGTGTTAACGAGTTTCTACTGTAAATGGGTGCCTGGCCATGTAGGCATAACGGGTAATGAGGCAGTGGATCGAATTGCTAGAGTTGGGGCCAAAAAGCCCTTCATCGGCCCAGATCCTTTCTGTGGGAGGCCCAAGAGCCGCCTGAGAAATGTTGTTGGAATCTGGACAGAGAAAAGTTGGTCCTCACATTGGAACGCTACTCCTGGGCTTAGGCAGGCTAAAATATTCATCTGCCTCTCTAAATCGAAAGCTCAAGAGCTTCTATTGTTGGGCAGAAACAATTTTATATGGATTTCTTACTGGTCAAGTACAACCTCTAAAAAATGGGGCTGGTCTCGGAAGACTACTTTCGATTCTGCACCTTTGAGATATCGCGTGTAGGAGATTCATGGTACTCGGAAGTGCTTTTGTTAGCCCGGAAGAGATCTGTGGCGTTGATCCAGACCATCCTTGGTTTCTCAAGAGACCTGTGATATCTGGGATGATCATTACAGGGAAAATATTTACCACAATAGATCCTAGTGGGTCGCAGTGGTGGGGAGGCCTTCGACTCCTCTATCAAATGGAAAAAAAAACTTTTCCACTTTGAAGGTATATTTAAAAAAGTTAAGGTTATTCTAAATACTCAGTAGATCGATAGGCTAAAAATTCAAAATAATGCACATGATATGTATAATTATTCAGACAAGGTAAATTTCCTAACTCTGTATAAAATAACTCTTTATTTTAAGTTTTATATGTAACTATGTTTAAAATGTTTATTTAAAATCCAATACGTACAATTAAGAATTTTTTGTCTAGTTCAGTTACAGTTAATGTTTTTTGTTTTTGACTGATTTTATTGTTTATGCTTTTTCTTTGGGTTACCTCATTATGATTTTATTTTACATTATGTTTTTTATCTTTGATATTTTTTGTGAGATTTAAAATGAATTTGAGTTTTCATAAATTTTAAGCATGATCCAGTGGAAAAGACAAAATAAAAATACATTTAAAAAATATAATAATTACTTCCAATCACTGCCTAGAAATGTAAACTGTTTTCGAGAAAAGAAAATCGGGCTGGAAAGAAAATGCTTTTTTACTTAAAGTGTTTTCTTATACGATTTATACTACTGAGCGAAGGTAGTTGGTAGTTGGCACAACTCAATGTTCAAGAAAAACTCAACACATAGTATTTAGTAATGTTCTACTAATTTATTTTAGCCTTGCCGACTATGGTTTCAAAAGTTATAGCATTCACAAGGCAGCTTAACACAGACTAAGGAAAATATTGAAAAGCAAACAATAATTTATACATATTTATGACAGTGAACAGTTCTTAGCAACAGGTAAAATGAAAGGTCGAGGGAGACATGGTTGCAACAATGGAGGGAGGGCAAACAATGGTTGCAAGAGTGGGGAATTAGATTTTTTTTTGAAAAAGATAAATATTGATTTGTAGTGTATTACTAAATAATGTGTGTTGAGTTTTGTGCCTAGATATGTAGGATGGCCAAGAGTATAGAGGTGTTGGAATTCGCTACGGCTGGAACCTTCAAATGCAGGTAGCATTGGTTCGAACCTAGTTCCTAGTTATTGATCTACCTGCCTCCATGTATTTATAACAGGCATAACTGTCTTAACTGGCATTTAAAAAAATGAGCCTGGATATACATAATGACCATAAAAATATGGAAAACATGAATCCCATGTAAAAATTTATATAATTATATTTAAGCCTAAAACTTGCATTTGATGGCATAAATTGATTTTATCGTTATTTAAAAAGTTATAACTTTTACATTGTTAGAACTTATGAATAACAAAAGTTTCAACTGTTTGTTGAAAAAACCACACGTACAAAAGTTTTTTCAAGGGATGCTGTTAGGAATAGTTGCATAAGCAAAGGCTTGGTATTAGTATTAGCTTTATTATTATTATTATTGGGAAACAATGTTAAACTTACAAGTCCCAAGAAGAAAACCTAAAGTAGAAGCTATTGCGAAAGATATTGAAAAGTTTTGCAATAGCTGAGTTTGCAAAAACCTAGTTGGCTGCACAGTTCAGTAACCTGGATGGTTATATATATCTTGACTGACCTAATAAGAAGACTAGTGGTTTTGGAGACGCACACGAGGACAGCCTAAGGCTCTGCTTGTCGATAGGCTGCTCTTGGGTGACCTTTGCCTTGAAAGGACACATTGGCAAGTAGGATACAAATAGGATATATAATCGTTCACTACGGATACACATTAAGGTGATAATTTGGAGATGCAGCCAACTAACATATATATATATATATACTAGCTGGCACGTACGGCGTTGCCCGTGGTGGTTAGTATTTTCAGTCTTTTTAACGTAATTGTAATCTTTTGAAGTGTTCAGTTATATATATTTGGCTTTTATATATATAGATCTTAAATAATAAAAGCACTATTGTCATAATAATAAAAGATCTGAAATTATGATTTTAGTAACTTTGATCCCCCCAAACCCCTCCCAAAATTTCAAAATTGTTCATACCCTTTCTTAGAGAGCGCCTAAGGCCCTAGAGGAAGCTACATACCAAATTTCATTCCAATCCGTTTGGGCGTAATTTGAGGATGATCAAAAACGCATTGAAAACGCAAGGAAAAATGCAAAAACGCCTATTTCTGGCGTAATTTTGGGAGAATCTTAAACATTTTTTAACAGACTACTTTTAGGCCTTAAACGAACCTAAGTACCAAATTTTAACATTTTCTGCCAATTAGTTCTCGAAAAAGCTGAGAAAACGCAAAAAATCGCTAGAAAAACGCGAATATTGGGCGTATCTTTGGGATGTTTTCAAAATCCGTTCTTAGTGCGCGTCTAAAGGTCCAACTGAACATGCATGCCAAATTTGAACTCATTTGGTTCAGTAGATTTTTAGTTCTGCTGATGAATGAATGAGTGCCATTTCGCTTTTATATAGATAGACATATATTATTGAGTTTGATAATTCCGATACTTAGAGTGCTCTGTCTTGGGATTTGATTAGTTGGATATGATTAGGATTAATAAAATTGTAGAGGTCGATCTTTGTATGTTTAAAATATAATAAGTAATTGGACTTTGAATGTGCTGACATAATATATATGTTTTTATATATATAGGTAAAGTTGTGATTAGAAGTTTAGAGATTAAGTAATTAAATAATTAAAATACCAATGAACCACCATCAAATGTTGTAGCTTAATGTATGAACCCATGTATTAATTTGTAATACCTAACAATGCCAAATTATGATCAGCAAAAGAAATAGCTGATTTCATAGATAAAAAAATTCCTCAGCAATGAAACAATCTCCCTAACCTGCACGTCAAGACTCAGAATGAGGCTCCTTAACATGCAATTCAAGCATACTACATAACCTTGTTGTTTTAAAAGCCGATTTATGTTTCCACATTCGAAACAGTCATGTATAAAGCAAAAGAGACCTTAAAACAAACTGACTGAAAATTTATAATGGGGCTGTATACATTGTTTCTTTACTCTTCCATAACATGTAGTTATCCGATGATTAATAATTAAGGCCTACACATACCTGTTGTAACACAGAAGGCTGTAAAACATCAGGAGCTGTGATCAGCACCGTCTGTATTCTAAACCCTACACCAAACTCCTTCATCAACCAGTCAGTGTCCTTCTGGAAGTCAGAGCCCGGCGGGATCCAAAGATTCATCGGATTTTTCTCTTGGTAAAAATTAAGAAAACCGAGGCAGCAAGCGCTTGTCAACAACATTGAAAACAGAATTAACTTCCATGGATTTTCAGCAGTTACTATTCCATACCTGTAAAGTAAAAATTACGTTATAGATAAATAAATACAATTTTACAAATGAGCTGTATAGTTTTCTTTTTTAAGTGAAACTTCTTTAGGCACAGTAGGGCAATTTGATCTGGATCATACAAAAAGTGAAACTTCTTTAGGCGCGGTAGGGCAAATTGATCTAGATCATACGAAAAGTGAATCTTCTTTAGGCACGGTAGGGCAAATTGATCTGGATCATACGAAAAGT
>JAGFPH010000315.1:653054-665960 GCA_018207615.1 Philaenus spumarius
AAATGAGGTACAACACAACCTACCTTTACATTTGAAAATTTCCCAAAAACCAACCCCCAGCCCCAAAAAATACCCTTTCGGGGCATTTTAGAGGGTTGAAAACATTTTTCCTGAATTCCTTGGGATCGAAATAGGGGGTTATCAGTTTAAACTAAATGTCTAAGTATTCTCGTTTCAATGCTATACAAGCCGGCCACCCACTCTGATACACCCTGTATATAAAAGTAAATGAACATGAATACAAGCTGGGTAGTAATAAGCACAATTATCCAACAAGGAACAGAAATTTAATTGAATGTGATTTTGTTCGGCTAAAAAAACTCGGTCTAGTTTTAAATACTTAGGAGTATGGCTGTTTATAATAAACTGCCTGCCAACACTCCACCGGGTATTTTAAGTTGGTGTTGAATAGATAGCTAAGGAAAAAGAGTTTTTACACTATTAAAGCGTTTATGGACTGTAATATCATTGACCTTATATTTTAGTTTTGTGTAAAAACTGTATCTTGTATTCTTAGTGTGCTGTGTAACTTATTATTAGTCTTATGTATATACCCTGTGTCTGTAATGTTGTAATTTATGCCTTTCTGACCATGACTATTGCAACTGTGCTTGTTTAACGACAATAAATATTTGTATTCTATTCTATTATAGTTTTTTGCAGCCGGTATCGAGCTCCTCAAAGACGACTGCATTAAAAGAGGTCTTTATTAGTCAAACCACAAAAGTAGTAAAAAAGTCAACTGAGTTAAATAACGTGGGTAGACATTATAATTTCATGAAATTGGATACATTTTCCCATTTCCTTAAACAGCAGGCAATCAACCGAGAATGTGACTTTCAAGCAAACGCAGGATTCCCAAATATGATTCTTGGAGGTTTTTTATTATTTTAAGAACAATTTTGAATGTTTAGCGTTTTTACATTATGCCAATTAGACTAATAAAGGAGGTAAGTGGAATGTCTGCTGAGTTTTGCTCCAAGACTATGCAATTCCACATTCTACTGCTGCACCAACAAAAAACTACATTAGATCTTTCAGATGGGAGGAATTTAATCATTTACCGTACAGGTATTCCGGCTCCTAAAACAGTAGCTCTGGAACAAGCATCTCAACAACAACGGAGAAGTATAAGCTGCTGTGATGAGTGGCTATCTCACACGCAGGCGACTTTAACATAGATTGTTTACAAAAATTTGTTGCACGATACGATAAATGTTTGAATAAACATAGAAACTACGTTGAAAAGTAAAAAATGTCACTATGATATTGAAATAATAGGATCTCAGTTATTTGATAATTTATGGTTTTTATAAGAAATAATAAAACTTTTTTGTACTTTCACAAAATTTATTATTGAGCCTTGACGACCATGGTTTTGCCAACTACGGTATTTACCAAGGCAACTTACAGACTAAAGGTACAGAGCAACAACACAACTAGCCTGGCGAAAGTAGGCCAAAATACGGAAATTTAGGGATGGGGGGGGGGGGGGAAAAGGCCTTAGCAATGACAATAGTTGCAGAATGGTGAGTTACTTAAATCTAATTGTTCATTTGAAACTAAACTTGGGTCCTTATTAATTACCCTCTCAATTTCTAACGCATCCAACTTCTTACCCTACAGTTAAAATTTAGTACGTTAAAAGCTATATTTTTTTTAAATCTAAAATGTCATGTTTTCAAATGGATGAAAAACTAGAATCTACATAGTCCAAACTATTAAGATGTACTACATTCTACATCAACGCAAGTCAATCCCAGTGAGATACAATTTCAGAAAAAAGAATGTGTTTGGAAAAATTAGTGTTTCCTGAAACATCAAATATATGACACACACGTTTGTTAGGATCAAGGCAAAATAAGTAGAAATTAAGAAATTGTTTAGTGAAATCAAAAGAAATCTTTAATTGTGTAGAAGCTTGGTCATAACGTAAACACCCAGCCATCATATAGTTCAGTTTGAGAACAATTTTCTGCCATGGTAATGAATGTAAATGCATTAAAGAAACGTGTGATGGTTCAGTATAGGTCTAACCTAAAATTATGTTGATCAAATTTTGTACTAAACAAATATAACCAACGTTTTATTCACAACAGTTTTCACTTCTGTCGGCAGTCCCACGACTGCTGTATTTTTTTTATTTTGTAATATGTAGTTTTCAATATAGTCTCAAAACTGTTGCTCAAAACGTCATTCCCTTCTCTATTTCCAAAATTTGTTCAGCTAAAATGTTAAAGAAAAAGCATCGGTTTTTGTACTTATATTTATTACTTTTCAGAAAAACTATAGCGGATCCAAACTTTTAAGAAAAATTGATCAAAAATTGGTTTTTTCATTTGTACATTATACAGGAATACTGCGCTTGGAGAGAGTCCTATTAAATAGTTAGTTCGGTACATTGAATGTAGGCTACAGTATTATAAACAGTATTACTAGTTGATAAAACTTTCAAAACTGGTAAGCCTACAGAATCCTTGGCGTGAAGGTAAACTCGCACTTCTACAACTTATATGGTTAGGTTGATGTAAAATAAATAAATAAATGGCAAAATACCTTATGAATGAGCTGGTTAATTAATTAAAGACGGATAATTAACATGATAATTCTTACGCATGGTTTGCTAGTGCCACACTTTAGGTTTTAACCGGTGGACCCATGGATTAAAAAGGATGGCGACAATGTTCAAATGGGAGGTGCTGTATATTGTTTTTTCACTGCACTGCACATGGTAAAACCGGTTGATGAGAACAACACAAGCATTCAAGTGAGCGACACCACACTGTGAGGTAAAACCGTTTGCACTCTTTTTTCTTTCCTTTAGAGACTATGTTTGATATGGACAAATTTACAGAGTGTGTTATGTTGAGATCTACTCTCTGATAAAAAAATATGATAAAAATAATGCTAGAGATAAATCTTGGTTTGTCACTGACAAAAAAGTGTTCAATTGGGAAAGAGGGATTTAAAAAAAGGGATGAAAGAGGTAGATAATTATTGATCAAATATTTGTGGGTGTATAATATATTTACAAAAATACTATTTTAATATTTTTCAATAAGAACAACTTTAAATTGACGAATGAAATAAATTAGCATTTGAATAAACTAAGGAACATTTAGCAGTAGAATGAATGTAACCAATATATGTCAGAAAACATACATTTTTTTAAATCTAAAATGGCGTTTTTTATATTTTCAAAATTCAAAATTTTGAAATAACAAGTAAAAATTTTGTTTTGTTTTTAGGATATCAAATGAAAGCCCATACAATAAGCTTTAAAATGAGCTATCAAACATCTCTCCAACACCATCGGTTGTGAATCTTTTGTGATCCAAAACATTGTCAAAATCGGCTTTTTCCGCAATTTTCAAAAATCAATATTAAAAAACTATTCGAGTAAAAAATATGAAACAAATGTATTTAGTTGGCATATCTAATTTGACATAGAGGTTTTGACCGCTGGTGATTTCACATGGAATGAACCCCTGAACAAATTCAATCAAGGTAAAACATGAACCATTCTAAGATATTACCATTGTATTTGGATAACCTAATAGAACTCCGATCCAATGCAATATTTTGTTCCACTGGAAATTCGACTTTTTTGGCGCTATCTATTGGGGAAACGAAGGAAGCTGTTTGAAACACCAATGCTACCAATTCTTTCTCCCTAGCGCTACCTCGCGGCGCGATCATGTACTATTTTCGCAACAACCATTTTTCCGGCACACAGCCCCCGTATGGATGCAAGATCTATTTATTATTCATGATCTATGATATTACTCTATTCGTTGACTAAATTCTCTAAAACAATCAAGGGCGAAAATTTACTATTTTGAGATATTACTCCATTTGTTGACAAAATTCTCTAAACCAACCACGAGCAAAAATGTACCATTTTGAGATACGAGCCCGTATTACTGTTTTGCACTGTGACAGTGATATAAAAACAACAATTTAAATGATGAGTGAAGTTGGGCAATGTGTTGTGAGAACAATGTGTTGCGTTTTTTGGGAAAGAGCAAAGTTTTGGAATAGTAGATCAATTCCAGAAAACAAAATGGGAGAAAGTATTGCATGAACAATAATATTGTAGTGAATGTCTTATAGTTATTTCAATATTTTTCTCACTTAAATTTTCTAAATGTAACGTTCTTTAATTTTATAAGGATAAATCCAATAACGTCTATTTATTGTGCAACGCAAAAACCCACTAGATTCGAGTGCACAAATAATATTCAACTTTGATAACATTTTATCTACACAACAGCTCAGCTACATGTATGTACTGCTTGAATAAAGCTACATGCACGGCTACAAAGCCAACTAATGAAGCTTAGCATAGCACTAGCCAAAGCTATCTGATGAACACACAACTATCAAAATTTTTGAGGGCGAGTGTCGGATTATTTAGATCGTCATTTGGGACGACTGTTTGTCCCGAATTTAGATATGGGATTGTCATTTTTCCCGGATTTGTTTGTCGTTTCAGAATAATTCCACAAACATTAATTTATGTAATCCTAATCTACAAAACATACTACCGGAAATCTCAAAAAGTAGCTGGCAGATTTAAGAATTAATATCGATTAACACTTTACTTTTTTACTCACACTACCTTATACATGCAATGTACAATGTGCTCTCACAATAAGCAGGGAGCAGGCTCTACCGTCCGAACAGTAACAAGACGTTCGGGCGACTCCGGTCTACTTCGTACGCCCTTGGCAAGGATAAATTTGTGCTCCGTAATGCCTTGTATAGAGACAGTACAGTATGTGACTCGCATGCAAGTTGGATGTTTGTGTTTTAATTTTGCCTGCTCTTTTGACAAATGTGTTTTTTTGTAAATGTTGTGATTAATTTTGTTAAACCTAATAAATTGATGATGGCTGCAAAAAAAGCGTAAGTGTAGTTTTAATGCAGAATTACAAAAAGAATACCCTTTTATAAGAAAAACTACCTCTGATTCAGACGTTCGATGTAATATTTGTGCTTCAAGTTTTAATAAAAGCCATGGGAGACGATCTGATATTAAACTGCATAGTGACAAGCACAAAAGAGCGATAGCTTCTACAGCGTCTAGTTCCCGATTGACCTCATTTTTTAAAACTAAAGAAGCTACTTGGAAAAGAATTGCTGTTGAAGGCGCAATTGCTTACCACACCGTTCAGCACAATCAATCTTTCAGATCAATGGATTGTACATCTAGACTAATTCAAATTTCAATGGAGCCAAAGAGATCAAAAAATATTCCCAGTCCTTCTCAGATATTTTAATGCTTTTCAAGAAGTACAGGTTAAATTGTGGGAGTTAAAACTTTTGACCAGTGAAAACTCTGACCTAATAAGTGAATTACTCAATTAAAGTTTGGGTAACATTAATGCCAAAGAAAAAACAGTAGCACTATGCGCTGACAACACTAGTTGTAATTTTGGTGGAGTTAACAGGAAAAGGAAAACTAACATGTTTACAAAGTTGACAAGCCACCTTGGCCATGAGTTACTGGGAGTCGGTTGCACAGCCCACATAGTGCACAACACAATTCAAACCGCTGCTGATGTTCTTCTATTGAACGCTGAAACTATTGTTTCAAAAATCTACAACTTTTTCCATATTTACACGGTTCGTGTAGAAAGTCTTAAGGAGTTCTGTGAAAGTGTAGACATGGGCTACAAAAAGATCTTGGGTTATAGTAAAACTCAATGGTTAGCTCTACTTCCTCCTGTTGAGCGGATTTTACACATGTTTGAACATTTGAAGCTGAATTTTGAGTCGGAGAAAAAGTGCCCTGCAGATATCAAATCGAGTTTTGGAAATCCTCTTTTTGAGGCATGGCTGTGGTTCATTCACGGTCAAGCATCAGCTTTTCATGATTCAATCAAGATGAAGGTCAGGATGTCAGTGTTTTTTATGTTATAGAACAACTGAATAAGTTGAAAACAAGTTTGAAATCAAAAATTGAAGACAATTATCTTCCTTGGTCAGTTAGAAGTATGATTCAAAGCTTGAAAAAGATACCATAATCACACAAGAAGATGTGGAAAACTTCCACTCACAATAACCAAGCTATACTACAAAACTGCCCTCCAATATTTAGAAAAATTTTCTGCTACTACTGGTGAGTTGCAGGCGTACAAGTGGATCATGTTGAAAAAAACCCCCACTTGGAAAGATATTGAAAAAACTCAAGAGTTAATGAAAAAAGTACTTTCTTCAGTTACAATAAATGAAAACAAACCCTATGACGAATATGTGTATGTGAAGGAATTTGTCAATGAAGAACAGCTGAATAAATTGAAAGAGTTGAAAACTCTTCCTGAAAACAAATGGGTTGAGATCTTCACTCACTTTAGTAAAAACGATGTTCTAAGTTCTAATATATTAAAGGTTGCTGAATTTTTGCTTTGCCTTCCTGGAACAAATGCACCAACTGAAAGACTGTTTCCTTTGATAAACGATATATGGTCACCAGAAAAAAACCAATTAACAGTCGACACTTTAAAATCAATTTTGGTAACAAAAGTCAACTTTAACATGCCCTGCCAAGACTTTTATAAAATGTTAATTTCAAACAAAACCTTGCTAGAAACAATTCATTCATCTGAAAAGTACAATGCCTAATTTATGTAACAGGCATTGTATCTTTAACAGTTTTATTTATACTTAAACAACATATCAAGAATATGTGTTGTATTTTTATGTATTTAAATAATTAAAAATTGTATTAAGATTCATTAATGCTAATAAGATGTGTGTTCTTTTTATTATTATAATTTAACTGCCCTTATCTTATTATTAATGTTTTAGGTGTTCATATTTCCTGTGAGGAGGAGGGGTGGGGTAATTATTTTGGGCGTCCCGAATTCTGTTCCAAAAAATATGGTCACCTTACTTATGTGGCATAATCACTATAATGTTTACCCACAACTAATTTAATGTAATTATACTTCTTTTATTTTTATTACATTTTCCAAATGTTTACTTCCCCCCACCAAATATACCTTAGAAGTTAGAAGTAATGTTTTCCAAGGGTTGAAATAGAATTTCACAGAATGTGACTTTGTCATTGAAGATCATCTTGTTGGACAGAATTGTTATTGTGGAAACTGATTTGTTTTAATAAGTTTAAAATATTTCTCCCTCATAAATAAATACTAAGCTCGACTTGTGAGAAGATATACTTGTGAGAATAAACTTTGAACACAAAATCTCAAAACTAATATGTTTACTAATTGAAACGAGTTTGAGTTAATAAACATAATTATTAGTTTATTCGATCAAGTATTTCTCCCTCAACTCAATTTTTGCAATTTCTAATCTTATTTTATAAGTAGACCAAGTAGTAAACTAACATTTTAGGTCTAAACATTTTTCTCTCAGGTTTAATAGGTTTTTAAATAAAGTAATAGGAAGTTATAGGTACAATACTGAATTTGGTGATAACCATTCCTGTACCATTAATTGATAATATTGAACTTTATTTAAAATTTCCAAATCTTCTTCATTTATATTGTCAAGCTAGTTTCTTTAGAATTTTATTTGTATCTATTTTATTTAACTATTAGCCTATTTTTGTTCTTAAGATCTGAATTTAGTTTTTATCTGAAAAATAAAAACTACGACAAAGTCTTAAATTCTAAAAACTACGAAGTTTATAAATATTTCCATATTATTTAGAAAATACTGACTCTATAAACATTCAAACAGATGTGGTCCCTAGAAATTACACATTATAATGTATTTTAGAACAATGCCCCACAAAACTTCTTACATCAAAAATAGGCTACTATTTCTTTTCTATTGATGATTCAAAGCTTCTTTTTATTTGGACTTAAATTCAATTAATGACGTTATCCTATAGTTACATTATATTTTAATTTGTTTAAAATACCTGTATAATCCAATTTTAACCAAAATCACTAGTGGATCTTTTAAATTATTCAAATTTAGGGGGATTGTCTACAGAAAATATATATATTTTTAAAATTAGTCTGAAACTTTCTTTTGGACATATAAAACAAAGATTTAATCAGTTTATATTTAACTCTTGATGGGATTTTGACGGATATATCCGTTCCATGTTGTTTTCTCAAGACGAATGATAGAAATAACCATTTATGATGTTTTATTTTCTGGACAAATGGCAAATATATATATCCCTTAAGAGTTCATGAGGCGGAGTAAAAACTTTTATAGAAAGATGTTTTTTTTTTGTAGTTAGATGTAGCCACAGTGAATTCATTAATTTTATACAAGCTAGTGCACGAGAAAAATAACACAAAAAAGCAATTAATCACAAACAGTATAGATTATGCCTGATAGAAAACCTAGTTAGGGGGGGCAAATGGAATACAATTTTCCTTTAAATGAAGAAGACTAGGCGGACCAAGAGAAAATTAGTTTCAGAGGTAAGATGCCCTCGTCTGCATTTGATGAGAAAATTCGAGAAGGACTCTCACAAGTTTAATGTGTTATCAAAGAAGAAGGTAAGAAAAGAGACTGTGTACTACTGCAAAACATACTACGGTGTTGATCTGCCCTTCCTTCATCCAGATGTGTGCTTCAAGTTATACCATACACAAATATTCTACTTCTAAGCAACAAACACAAGATTCAAAATTTGTATTCAAATTAGAAAGTTTGTATTGAAAACTTGATATCATTCATACCTGCTAGGCCTATAAAACAAAACAAAATATTTAATTATATAGTTTAGGGACGAAATACCAATATATCTGTCTTTCCTAAAATACTGTTGGACGAATATCCGTATATGCAGTAAATGAAACAAATTATTTTCCGACAAACTAAATAAAAATTATGCACAACAAAGATTAAAATTTTAAAATAGAAGTGGTGAGCCACTTTTAGCACATAATATGAACCCAAAACTATTCTGTAGGTAGTCAACAGTACAACCAGAATTACCTGATTGCAAATTTGTATTGGATTAAATTTTCGGCGTAAGAATACATTAACACTCCAGCCGTTATTAAGGCTATATGTTGTCAACTTACAAATTAAAAGATAATCTAATTTTATTGTATGACATAACAGATTGGCTTATAGCCTATTTCGTAAACAAATTATAATATTGTATTCAACATGCAGATAAACAAATTGAGAATAAAGACTATAGGCCTAAGTTAGAACTTCAGGCTAATTTTTTGTTTAATGCTTGTGTTTCTGTTGTACTACAATGGCAATAATTAGTATACAGTAATAACTTTTATATGTTTATAAATTGTTTCACATATTTATAACAAATTTAAAGCACGCTACATTAAAAATAACTTACCTTTTACAACATAAAGTAACTTATCGTCCTTATCCTAGACTTACCACTCGTTAGTTACTTGAGATGATCAAAGAATAATATAATTAAGTTAGGTTAATAACACTACTTACTTTTATAATAAAAAGGTCCTCACGTTAGTTCGTTAACGGCTGGAGTGTTAATGTATACTTTCACCAAATTTTCCACACCATAAATATTGTTGAGTAAAAACTGGATCTTGTATGTAGGGCTAATATCAATTGTATGATAATTATACTAAACTTTCTTTAAATTCATAAATGATACTTCATTATCCTCAAACATGAAACAGTTTTTAATTTGTTTGAAGTATGAAAGGAATACACAAGCAATGATTGCACCTAAGGCAGGTTAGGTAATTTTATTTTCAGTACTAAATAGACTTAATTAACAAAGTGATATTACACAAAGATTTACTTTTTAATTATATTTTGTGATAATGTATTTTCTTACTACTAACACATGTAGTAATATCTGTCTCCTACATCAATTAAAATAAAAAACAAAAGTTAGAGATATAAAACATAGTACCTACTGTGAAGATTTGCAGTTTTTAAAAACAATTGCTTAAATCTAAAATTACAGAAGTGGCACTTGTTAATATATTCATTTAGAGCCAGTTCAAGTGAATTTTATTATAACATATATAACAGAATAAGTAAATAATACGTGGAAAAACTAAGACAGCTTAAAACGTCAAATCAGTAATCAAACTTACCATAGGATAGCAGAGACGCCAGCAGACGAAATGTTATTGTTTAAAATAAAAAAATTTAAATGTATTTATTTACACTACTTTGTTGTTGTAACAATACGTTGTAAAAATTCCGATTTGACCGGAAACCCAATATACATAAAACAAACCTTACTACAGTACTTCTTTTTATAGAGAATAGAGAACAATTAATTCATCATTCGTAACTGTCGACTGTTATTATTTTTTGTAATCTGTGTCACGTGATCAGTTAATACAGTGATGCAGTGATGTAAATCCAAAATGTACCTACAGCACAGAAAAATATTTCATAACGCCTAATATTCATTAAAACTCAGCTATTATATTTATGTACCGGTATATATATATATATATATATATGTGATAAAAGTCTTTATGGTTTTATTGAACAGTACATTATACCAATCAATCACAATAATTTTTAGACAAATAATATGGACTGCTGCCCATCCAAATCTTAAATTTGTTCTATTGTTTTTGTTTGACTACCGGTATTATAGGGGGAAATTTACAACACAACTCTTCGCCATATTGCGGCAGAGTCGCAAACGTAGGCACAAGAAAATACTCTAGTACCCAATCATAATGTTCAATTTTATTTCTAAACGTCTTAAATAAATGCCACCAGAAAATATAACTAACTAAATTTAATGTACGGTTCCGTACCGGTAATTAATCCTGAGCATGCGAACGTACGAACAAACAATACGCGTTTTTTCCACTGAAACCGTGAGGTGAACATTTCCCATGTTATAAACTGTAGTTCTTTATACACGGACGATCTTTACGCCCAGGTTGGGCACGGTATGTGAATACGCGAGCTAGTAAAACCGGCTCCGAAAAAAACACTAGCGATTAATACGCGTGTCATGTTATGCGCCGTAGTTGATGGACTGCAGTACTCCGTTATGATATTCAATTATATCTTCACAAGTTGATGTGTCTGATGCCGATTAGGTTGTAATTGAAAGGCCTTAACACAATAGAAATTATTTATAGGAATAGTTGAATTCTTATTATAATATTAGAGTAACTTTATTTATTGCCCACAGTATTGATGGATTACAACAATAACATTATATTAATTTTACATTGTAAGTCCGTCTTGTGACTTCTAGTGGGTTGATTCTTGACTAGCTTCGAGGTCTTGACCCCATCATCAGATAATAGTTATTGGCCCCGGAACTAGTCAAGAATCAACCCACTTGAAGTCACAAGACGAACCTACAAGGTAATTAATATATTATTATTTACTTGTGACTTGGCACCAAAAAATGAATATCAATAACATTATATTTAGTTGTAATTAGTAATACATGCTTCAAGCTATTGAAGCTGTGAAATCCATGCGATGTAGAAAGGCACCTGAGCCAGATGGAATTCCGGCTGAGGCTTTGAAGGTGGTTGCAAGTTCTTGTCCTCAATTGCTACTAAATATGTTCAACCGTTGTCTGGAAGATGGGGTATTCCCTAAAGCCGCGGTCCGACTAGGCTAGTTACCAGCTGCTAGTAACTAGCCGCTAGTAATATCACCAGCAACCAGCGCAGGAGAAAGGGTTCACATTTGAATGTGCAAGGCTAGTTACTAGCCGCTAGTAAAGTGACTGTTGTTGTCTTGAAAACATCAGCTATTTATTTTTTTCACATAAATAATATGTATTATGTGGGTTTGTAAATCCTGCCTTCTTTTTCTTCTGCATTTAGAATAACGTATGAATGTTATGAAAATGAATAGTGGTATGAAACTGATTAAATGTTTCCATATAATACCGCGATTATCGTTATTTTTATCGCGGTATTATATATGACAAATATTATCATTAGTTTTTAAAAACCTTGGACGGGATTTAAAAAAAACAATTTTGTAAAATGCATTTTAGGTTGGCCTATATTAGGATTGAAATCTTTAAGCATAGTACACAGTATTATAATAAATCTTAAATAACAAAAATTCTATGCCTACCTACAATTTCGTTTCTGAGTTTAGATTTTTTTAGCCGTTAATAATAACTACTCATTTTATGAATGTTATTTTAATAAACGTGACAATAATAACCAATATAATGCATTTAAAATATTGATTATAAAAAATTTAAAAAAATCAATGACAACACACACTGTAATGGTTACAAGACCAGGGTTCAACAGAATTAATTCAACATTTTAGTATAATTTAATTCCACATAGTTGTAATTTTATATTGGTAATGGCCTACAACTCCTTCACCAGCCACTAGTGAGCTACTCGTCTAGGGGCTCACATAGGCTGACTGGCACCAGCGAGGAGGTCACGTGACTGCTAGCGGATGGTAGCTAGCGTTAAAAAGTTAAACATGTTCGACTTCTGTTTTCGGCTAGTAAATACTAGCCGCTGGCATTATCCTGCTGCTAGTGCTGGGTCAGACTACGCTGGTTGCTGGTAATATCACCAGAGGCTAGTTACTAGCGGCTGGTAACTAGCCTAGTCTGACCGCGGCTTAAGAAGTGGAAAGTTGCACGGCTAGCCTTAATAAGTAAGGGTAAATGAGATCCGGAATCCCCCTCAGCCTACAGACCTGAAAATATTTTATTGCCTAATCTATTGTTGCAGAGCTTTATTAAATTTAAAAAAAAACTTATGTCTTATAATTTTAAACACTTTATATGATAAATTAGAATAAAAGAAAAGCGAAATCATAAAATAATATATTTGAATTAACCTTAGAAGTTCCCAAGTGCCTTTTTATAGAAATAGTCAACCTATCTAAGTTTTGAAATTATTCAAATGAAATTATTTCTTCCTTGTCAAGAAAATCAATTTGGAAAATTTATTTTCTGATGATTTATATCATATAGATTGTATTAGAACA
>JAGFPH010000315.1:675479-686008 GCA_018207615.1 Philaenus spumarius
GGTGCACTATTCAGGTCTCAAATTGTACAACATGTTGCCACCAGTCAATATAAGGGAAGTGCCTTGCATTAAAGGTTTTAAAAATAAACTCAAGGCTTTCCTTGTAAAGCGGGCATTTTACTCGGTGGAGGAGTACCTCAGGCTTTAACCCTAGAATCATTATCAGGTTTTAGGTGTGATCAACCATTCGTCTGTGAGACTACCAAGGTTAAAAACATTGTAAAAATAATATTTTGGTTAACAACTTTATTTTTACAACGTTAAATTGTAAATTCAATAATCTAACATTTTTAGATGTTTTTGTAATCTAAATTTTATTTGAAGATTATTTTACACCTTTTTTCCTTAAGCCACAACAACAATATGTGAGGCGGAAAGCAAAAAGGACCTCATCGCGGCAATTTCCGGTTTTTAGTTTTTGATAATATTGAATTAAGCTTTAAATAACAAACAATTTAGTGCAAAAATCATATCTCTAAGATTTTGTTTGGTTTTTGTTTAATAATTTAATTTAGCCGTTAATTCTTTTTATCGTTCACTGCTTATCTTGACTTTAACATTTAATAATTTTACGAAGGATAATAATTTTTGAGGCTAATACATTACTGTAGACTATCTGGTAAGATTGCGTAGTGACATTACGCTAGTTCATCTTAGATTCTACTGTAGAGAAGCGTGGAGACATTCCGCTAGTTCCTTTTAGACTTTACTTGGCTTCCTGTTCAGAACTGATTAGGCCTGTCTGAAGGACTTAGTATTTTTCAACCAAAATAAAATAAAAATCACCTTGAGCGAATAAGCTTAGCTTAGACAGCCTCAAAACGTAAATTTTTATTGAACCTACCTTATTTTACTCTCCTGCACAACAGTTTTTCATGAGAGCCTTGGTCTACCTGTTAATGTCTCCATTCATTTCTGCTACGAGTCAATTCTTGATATTTAGACTGGGAAGATCATATTGATCAACTGGTTTTCTTAAGAGTCTGCTATTCAAAACGCCTTTCTCCCTTGAGAAGGCATACGATATGCCTTGGTGAAGAGGAATTTGAATGCAATACAATTCAGATCAATTCCATTTAGAGATTGGTCGTAAATAACGGGTAAAACCTAAGTCAGAACCTTGTGTTCGGCCTCGCAGCTCAGGTCAACGATACTGATACTCGCCGCCCCATGCCCCAGTCCCTGTTCCCATGTTGTAGAAAGAACAAAAGAAGAAGGGAAAAGCAACATGTTAGTTCTGAATTGCAGAATAAAGCTGGAAACCTACAGCTAAAATTTATTATATTTGGATAGAAGAAAAGTCGACACGTTGGTAGTAGAGAAAGCTCATTCTAAAAGATTTTGAGTTGAAAGAGAAGAACATTACTCCCTAATTAAAAATCCTGGTTCATTGCACGTCTGGCATGTTTTCCTTAATTCTGAAAGTTCTCAAGATATCTCTTCTACTATTTCATAATATCCGAGTGGTGGTGGTTTTATTTTGAAAAAATAGTTGTAATAGGATGTGATGGATACAGGAATTTAACAGAGGCTGATCTGCTGAATTGAAATACGGTACCGGAAGGCGCCTTTTAATTCAATCGCTTCTTTTTCCTTTTTTTATTTCCCTAATTTTCCACGTTATTATGACTTAAAAATTTGTTTTTGAATTTTTTCGGCCCACACTACTCTGGATTAAGTGAAATGAAAACATAGGGAAACAGTACTGCAGCTAAGGAATTAATTACGATTACTACTAGTGTTTCAATGTGTAATGCAGTCCTACATTTTGTCCAGAATAAAACATGTCTTGGTTTTACAATGGGAGAATGAATGGATTACCACTAATGGCAATAAATTAAGAGAGAGGTGAAAGACTCTCTGTCATTGGATGTCACCAATGCGCACCGCTACTCGTGAAGAGGAGCTGGTTTCCTGTCTACTCATTGGTCATGCCATGCTTTAAAATAATGTTTTAATTAAATTAAGTTAGTTTCATTAAGTTAAGTTATGACTAAGTTTCATTAGTTATTAAGTTAAGTTTTGACAAGATAAGTTTCATAAGTATTACAATTAAATTTGTTGACTGATTTATTTAACTGTACATAGAGGCATACAGGAGGGATGTATTTTTAATGATATTATTTCTCTCCTGTATGCCTTTTCATGTACTTTATTTGTTCAGAACTTGGAGGCTGCAAAGTGGCCAAGTGAAGTAAGTCAGGATAAGTTAAATAATTAATTAATTAATTAATAAATAACAGCTATACTAGCCAACTAAAAAGCATCAACTCCCATGCAATGCTCTTACAGTTGACGCAACCCGCATGACAATAAACATGATGTTCCCTGTAATGGTAGTAGCATGTCTATTCTCCCGTAAGACCTGTACTGCATGGTGATGGTGAACATGGAATCGAGTGTAGATTCGAATACTTTAATTAATTTTTTAAACTGTTATTGA
Source organism: Philaenus spumarius (assembly GCA_018207615.1). Classification (NCBI taxonomy): domain Eukaryota; kingdom Metazoa; phylum Arthropoda; class Insecta; order Hemiptera; family Aphrophoridae; genus Philaenus; species Philaenus spumarius. The sequence goes on from JAGFPH010000315.1 coordinate 677,923, forward strand.
GTAATTCTATAAGTCTACATTTAGGATTTATGTTTTAAAAAAATTACAGGTTTTTTTCTTCAAAACATTTTTGTTCCGTTACAAATTAATCTCGATCAACGATATAAAGTACTAATGACAGCAGTAGTTTTTCACTATGATAATCACACAGATTAACTCAATAAAAATTGGCACACTGAATTTTTAAAGTAAGATAGAAGTAAAACCTTGGTTTAAAAAAATGTCCGCACATGTTTGTAGAAAAGGATAGAATGTTAGTATGAATTAAAAATTACATACAGTAATACCTCAAGTTACGATCGTCTCGCAATACGATTATTTCGCTTTGCAATGAAGATCGGGAAGCAGTCTTATAGGATTTCCAATACTATACCATCCCTCTGAAAATTGTTTCTTTGACTGTTCCCAGAAGCGGCTACATGAGTTACACATGCAAATCAAAGTCATTACATTTCAAACCCAAAATTGTTTCATTTACGGAATTAATTTGATGTTGGGTTCAGTTGAGTTACATATGAATTTCTTGTTTTGATTTTAGTGGATATTTTGACAGTTTATACTCTGCATTTTATACATCCTTCTGCGCGAGTTACAAAGAATCAGTGGCCTCATATCTCGCATAGAACAACATAACGATTAAGAAACCATATAACTAAAACTGAAATATTTTTATGTTTTTACTAGACTAGGTTTGGACGTTCAGGTAGATGATCTAGTAGAACTGTTGAACGAACATGAAACAGAACTTATGATAGAGGAGTTACAAGACCAACACAAAATGAATTGCAGGGATAGTGAAAAGGAAGGATCAATGATTGAAAAGGCAATGTCTCGATAAATAAAAGAACTGCTAAACACATAGGGAATTGTGAAAAAACATCCTGACATTGAATTAAAAAAGGTGTAAATATGATATTTCAGAAATATTCAAACAAACTCAAAAGAGTCGTATAAATACTCCCAATATGGGGGTTGGCGTGCGAAACATGCAATGTAATGTGTATTGAAAATACTCCCAATATGGGTTGGCGTGCGAAACACACAATGCATTCTTTATCTAAAATACTCCCAATACGGGGGTTGGTGTGCAATGCACTGTGCGTCATAACATGAGCACGGGTACACTACAATAGCTTGTGTAACTTTTTTGATCATTTTATGTTTTTAGTGTTGTCAGTTGCGTAAATAGGAGTAGCTTTTGGAGGGACTGTCTAGTTTCTAGGAGCCTTTACCGAGGTTTTTGGGCTTATAGAATACGCTCCATGTAAAATGGGAGTCCGGAAAAATTTGAAAAATATTACCTGTCAGATCAACATTTTAGAGCCTACTTAGCCCAGTCAAATTGTGTTTTTCGCAAGAAAGTTTTGGGGTAGTTTTGGTTTCTTATATTTTATATGTTTTTTGAGGTGCTGAATCTGAATCTGAGGTTTGCCTACAAAATTTTGTGACGCATCATTGAAAAAAATGCAAAAACATGTCAAAAATCATGAGTTTTGACAGTTTTTTGCTTTTAACTCGAAAACTATCAACTTTTCGTAAATAACCTTCCTATAAAAAAATAATGTACATAAAATTTACTACAAATTTCATTCCATAATTTTTTGTAATTTTCTCCGATGAACCGTTCGGGCTCAAGTGCTAATTGAAAAACCCACATTTTCCACTCCAAAACTTTAATTTAACATATTAAACGTTGTCAATTAGTGGATTAATTCCTGTTCTCTGCATATGCCTTACTTAGATCGTATATGATCGTATATGTGAAGGTACAAATAATTTTTTTAAAATTAAATATAAAAATATTCAAGTTATATGAAGTCCGAAATTTTACAAATTTAGTTACACAAAGTTGAAATTACAAAGAAAATCTTGAAAAATTATTACATATTATTATATTAATTTAAATATTACATATTATGATTATATGTATATTACATTATTATGTTAGGCAGTGTCGTTTAGAGGGTCCTGGATGAGGTTCTTTGAAGGCGGCGGATCCTAGCCCAGGTTCGGGTTGTTCTATCGTAGGGACTTGTTCATTTGGAAATGAAATAGGTGGTGTCAAAATAACAACTTTGATCCTATCTCAAGTAGAGATGAAAATATGTTTTGTTGAAAATTCCAAAAACTGGGGGTGCTGATCTCATGCAAATACAAGATGGTGATTTGAAAACCCCACAAGTTTAAAACTTACAATTACAAGTAATTTCTGGTTCATAATTAAAAAGGATTTATAATAACATTAGTTTTACAAGTAAAATTTTCAATTTAAAAATCAGCCGATTTGTCAAAACGACTAAGAAGCTGTGGTTTTAGGTTAGGCCTACATTTTAACATGCTGTAGTTTACGATTATTATCAGTAAACATAGCCTATAGGCCCATTTCTTTTTAACCCTCCGAACAGAAGCAAAAAGATGGGTGTTATAAGTTTAACGTGTGTACCTGTCGGTGGCATCGTAGCTCCCAAATGGATAAACCGATTTTGATTTATTTTTTTTTAATTGAAATTTGTCTTCATCGAGAGTGTTCTTAGTATAGCTATGATTAAAAATATCAGTTCAGCCGTTCGGGGTATTAATGTTTTTAAATTTATTTGTTATTTACCATGTTTATCCCAGTTGGGTTGGGAAAACATTACAATAACATAAATTTAAAATAGTTTAATTTATTTGTAACCAGTCTATTTTTTACATCTTTCAAGTCCGAATGTTCGGTCGGTGCAAAGGCCGTTATCAATCATTTGGGGAGGCTGGGAGTTAATAAATAAAATCAAAAGACGATAAAGACGGAATTATATTTGCAAGCAAAAAATGTAATATAATGTGGTTTTGAAAAGGTTTTTATTTCCACGTTTTTATTAACTTACTTTCTTGTCTGTTCAGTACATCTTTTGCAATCGATTTTAAACTAACTTCCCGATGAGCTAGAAACGTGATATTTTAAACATAATTCTGGATGTCAATGCAATTTTAACTCGCATTCTTGTCTGTCTGTCTGTTTGTTTGTCTATTCGATTTTAAACTAAGTTCTCAATGAGCTAGATATTTGATACTTTAAATATAACTCCCAATTGAAGACAAAAAAGCATAAAATATTATTGAATTAAAAATAATTTAATATACAAAGTTTTTAAAACTGACTAAAAAGTACACAATAACTTCTACTAGCCATGCAAATTTATACAGATTTAGTCTGTTTTAAAAACGTGGTATATTAAATTTGTTTTTAATTTATATTATATTGTTTTATTACTTTAGATGACATAATAAATGAAACCAGTCTCATTGTATAAAAGTAGGAGGAATTCACTAAATGACAGCCTTTAATAATAAGTTAGAACTTTGGAGTGGAAAAGTGTTTTTTTGCGGAAACAGCCGAAATACGCCAATTTTCAACTGGCGCTTGAGCCCGAAAGGTTCGTCGGAGAAAGTAACTTACGGAATGAAATTTGTAGTACATTTTATGTACATTCTTTTTTAATAGAAAGGTTATTTACGAAAAGTTTATAGTTTTCGAGTTAAAAGCAAAAAAACCGCCAAAACTCATGATTTTTGACATGTTTTTGAATTTTTTTCAATGATGCGTCACTAAATTTTGTAGGCAAACCTCAGATTCGGATTCAGCATCTCAAAAAAAATATAGAAAGGAAGAAATCAAAACTACCCCAAAACTTTCCTGCCAGGGGCTCTTTTAAGCACAAATTAACTGTATTATACTGGTGCTTTTCTAGTTTTAAGATAAAATATCATAGAACGATTTGTGATGGATATTGGATTTTACTGACACAAACAATAAACAGTTTGTTGTTTAGTAGGTTATAGAATAGCAACATCTTATATAAAATAAGTTTTAGGCCTAAGTAATGGAAAGGAGTAACTTATGACAGTTAAATATTTCTACACAAGGTTGAAAACCAGACTTCATAAAGTTATGTAGGGTATTAGGTAATTTAATTTTGTTGACAAAACTTATTTAAAAAAATCTAACTATGGTTTAAGTTAATTAGCCAATTAGCATACTAATAATAATAAAATGTTAAATATAGTGTAGCCTATACATACATATTTTATGGAAGACGATGTTTAAAATGAATTTAAACCACTGACCATTTGACTAGCAGAAAAAGTAACAAAACAAGAACGATATATTTTTTTTATTTATTCAGTATACCTACTTTAAAACTTGTAGATTTAAAGGTGTTTTTACAGTGTTATTCATTTGCATTCCGTGACTTTTTATTTAAACTTAATCCCTTTGGGGGGGGGGGGATTGATCCCCTCTATCCCTTCCCCGTATTTACGCCATTGATTGTTGTGTAGGTTTACCTATATATATGTTATTTGTAAATGTGTTGTGTACAGTGTAGTATTATACCCATTAGGCATGTGCCTAGAGGTCGCAAGCTCCAAGAGACCCATTATGATCAACAGTTATAGGGTTAAAAGGACACTTTACCAATTAATGTCATAGCTTAAATGTATTCACAAATTTCTTCAGCCTATTTTTTCCTATTTTAGTTTATTTTAACTTAATATCCATCAAGCAAGTAGTAGTGGGAGCCGCAAACTGATAAGTGCGTAGGAAGTGCTGAGCTCATAATCCGCCAATGGGTGTGTATGCATGGACGCCCATACCTATGGGCAGAGGGGGGCCACGGTCCCCCCCCCCCCTAGCTTCCAGGAAAAGGAAAATATGTATATTATTAATTATAGTCAGGTATTTTTCTTTTAAGAGATTAGCACTAAAATATGTTTTAAATGTTATGTGTTGTTTACTTTTAACTATACTTATTTTATTTTTTACAACAGTTCAAGCATGAGCTGCTGGTCACTACTTGGTGCAGCCTCTAGGAGTGTTGTAGGTCTTTGGGTATCATTGACAGTGTAAAGATACAGACACAATGCTGCATGGGTTAATGTTTCACCTGAACAGCCAAATTGGTCAAAAATATCCCTGGACCCCTTTTGCCGAAGGAGGGGAGGGTTCTCCTTAAGCCCCATACCCCGGGGATAGCACCCCCCCCCCCTAGAAAATATCACATGGGCGCCCATGTGTTTATTTTGATCAAACAACGTGCCTAAAAAGGTTTGATAATGCCTGAGGAATGGGCAAAAAGTCATAACCATTAAAGAACGAACAAAGAAGTACTGTTGTTAAACAAAACGAAGGTAATTGAAAATCAAAATCTATTTGTGCAGGATAATAGGTTGGATTACATTATTTTGGTAAACATTAATATATAATGCCTATATATTAAATTTAGTTTTAAAATATGACATTGTCTGGTCTACTAAAAGTATATACAAGGTCACCACTAACATAGATGGACTACTTTTATAGTAGGCCTACACTCCCACGTTATAGTGCTTTTCGTAACAAAATTAAGTGTTGATTCTTTCTTAGGTAATTTTTTGGAATCTTTTCCGTTATACGTATACCACCATCACCATTTAAATAGGAAGTTAAACAGGTAACCGACTTCAATAAATATTATATTTATAACGGAAAAGCATATAAGAATAATAAAAAAAAAACCTAAAAGGTTCTAACCTATAATATTTAGTCTCAGAATGTTTTTACCTGTATTCAGTATTTAACAGTAGAATACAGGTAAACATTCTGTGACTAAATACTATAGGTTAGAACCTTTTAGGTTTTTTTTTAATTATATTCTGCAAAAATATTTGGCTAGGGTCGAATAGTAAACTTACGCATAAAACTTCCTATTTAAATAGTGATAGGTAGTGGTATACGTATAACAGAAAAAATTCATTTTTTGTTTAGGCTTTTTTTTATTATTTAAGATTGGCTGTGTATGTGTAACTGAATGAAAATGTATCAGTTGAAAATATGTAAGGAGGCGAGATAGTCACAAAATCTTAGGCATTGGCCTACTTTTGTGTTTTGGAAATGTTTGTTTTTTCATTTTGCAGTTTTGGTTTATTTCTCATCCAATTTCTATACACTCAGATCAGTTTGATTTGATTGTAGCTTGAAATAAATTTTTTTCTTATTTATTGTTTTTCAAAATACATTCTTTTCTATCACTTATATAAACCGAATAATGATCCCAGTACCATTTTTTTGTCGAAAGAAATCCATCGAGTTGTAGTTTTTGTTAGTAGTTGTTTATAACTAATTAACCCCCCCTCCCCTCCTGTGTAGTTTATAAGTTGAATGTAGCATTTCAGTTAAAGTTTTAAATTTGGACTGCACAGGAGAACTCTTGAACGCTGTTACCAGGTTGGCTACAGGCGTTGACAAAGGAAAGACTTTAATATTTGTGTATATTGTTGATGTTGTATGAGATAAAATAGATATTTATTATTTAGTTTTGTCGCAAAACATCTTTAGTTTTTACAAGTTAGATTAATAAAGTTGGAAGGGCGAATAACTAAGCTCGAACCCGAGCAACTGTGTTGTGGTTGCCAACTGTAGGAGGCTGTACTAGAGTATTTAACCACTATGCCACTCTGTTCCCCATATATTATTTAGGCGCAACTTTACTATTCGACTCTAGGCTAACGTATGGCAACAGAAATGCAAATTTAATAATTTAAAAAAATACCTAAAAGGTTCTAACCTAACCTATTTAGTCACAGTATGTTTACCTGTATTCAACATTTAACAGTAGAATGTAAAACAACTTCGTTGCCTGCAAAAATATTAGGCTAGAGTCGATTAGTAAAGTTATGCCATTATTTAAACATAAAACTAAACATACATAAAATAATTACTTACTGAGACCTAACATAGCTCAATACTAAATAAATGGCTTACGACAATTTAAACATAGTTAATAATATTTAAAAAAATATTATTAATTAATTTAATACATTTTTTTAAAATATAAATTCCTTCTCACCCGTCAAGCTCAAAGTGTATTTTATAATATAGTTAATAATATTTTGGCTAATATTTTGTGGCAATTTTATGTTTTGTATTAAGGCCTAAATAGTTTGTACGCCTAAAGCAATAGATTTTATATTTGTATTACCTATCAAATATAGGCTACAAAGTAATGCAATAGCTTTGTGTTATTATATAGGCCTATAACTAAAATAAAAACCTTCTGATAGGCTATGCCTACATAGAATTGTAATCAAAATATTTCTGCAAGAAATCAAATTGATTATTTAAGTTTACCAGCCCACCATTTATGTTTCTCTTATTTGTGTTGTAACTCTTATCGTATTTCTACGTAGGATTATAGAAAAATAATAATTTGGTAATTTCAAGTGTTAGGTTAGATTTACGTTTAACGGCTGAACACTAAAGGCCATGGTTAATAACGGTTGAACACTGTCTATAAATTTGTTGGGTCGGTCCTAGATGAAAAATAACACTTAGAGTTTTTAATTTAGGTTTGATTAGGTTTTACTTATCAAACGAAATACAATGTTTTACTTACAAATAATTATATCCCCACTGCACAAAATTAACAAAATATTTAAATTTCAACTGAGACTGGGTGCTACTAGCGCCGAAAAGTAGAACTAACTGGCCTACTAACCTTTATATAATTTCGATCCTAATAAATATGTTTTTAATAGTTTAAGTTTTTATATGTCATGTAGATTTAAAACTAATATTTTTTCCACGATCCTCTACGAGATATTTAAGTTAAGCTCAGAGCTTCGTATAACCACAACCTACAACTACAACTACAAAAGCCATACAATACCATATCAACTTAACATATTCTAACACCCTCTATTAGAGAATATAAGAATTAATAAAAAGAGTAATTAAGACAAGTTAAGTTTATGAAAAGCTACCAACGTTTTTGACTGGGAATCTTGGCATATTCCTGTAATCTCGCTACTGGGAAGTCGGGTAATTGGATTCTACTGTCGCCTGCATTTCTGAAATACTTGGTTTGCTTGCAAAAATATGTCCGCAATATCATAAAGTAAAAAGTTGATAGTAAATAAATGTGCACAAATAAACTGTAAATGTTAAATAAAATAAACGAGAGCAGGTAATGGCCGTACATGCGAACATTGCGAACCAAGTGTACAGGGGGCAGAGGGGAGACTCTTACCTTTTATTTTTATTTTAGCGTAATTAATTATTATAAAGCGG
>JAGFPH010000316.1:0-124509 GCA_018207615.1 Philaenus spumarius
TATATATTAAATTGTTATTGTTGGCTGAAGGTACTCTGTAGAAGTAAGGATAAATTAATCTTATAAGAAAAAGTTAATTAAATACATAATTTACAAAATTGTAAATTGTAATAAACCTGTAGGATATTAGAGGGCAAACATTTCATGTTTCAGAAGACTATTTAAAGATTTATTTGTTTGGTAGTTAGGAAGGAGAAAATAAGGTTATCGTGGAAAGGTTATCCGGTTGAGACTAGCTATCTGATCTCCGGCTTGGGATAAGTTTGTAAATATAGAGCCGAAATTATTGGGTAAATTAACTAGACTGATAGGTAGGATCTATTTAATCAGGTAGGATTAAATTCTAAATTATAACTTGTAAAACTTTTTTTTATTTCTATATTGAAACTAGCTAAAACTAGGTACATTTTTTTGCACACCATGTTACATAATTGTAATATTTTTCTCTCGTTTTCTTTCATATTTAATTTCACGAAAATTAATTATTACATGTATTTCTAATTAGTTTGATGTTTATTGCTCCTATTCTACCCGTCAATCTTTTTCGCAACGGTATACAGGCTGAATAAATTTAAAAATAAAGAATCCAGAGTCAAGAGCTTCTTTTTTTCAACCGGTAAATCTACAGACTGGTAAATCACAGTCCTAGCTGAATGTTGCAGGTCACCTTGTTGTTTCAACCCTTAAAGAGTAAATATTTTAAAATCCTTTATTTAGGAACCTCTAGCGCCAATGAGAAATATGTGTACCAAATTTCTCTTTCCTAGGTTTTGTTAACATTATATTCCTATATTTTTAGTAGCAAGAAATAATGTAATGACAATTATTTAAGAATATTGTTAGTAATTTTTTTATAAACATAATAACGTTAAACATTTTATTAAATAAAGTAAAAAAACTTTAAATAAATTAAATTATATTATTTTTATTAAAGGGATTTTACAAAAGTTATTTCGATTTAGTGAAAAGATAATAATTTAAAAATAAATAATTAATATAGAAAGATGTAACAGCCACATAATTGTTATTAATAATAAACCTGTTCGTACTTTCACAAAATATTTATTGAGCCGTGCTGACTTTGGTTTTGCCAATTATGGCATTCTAGGTAACTTAAAGACTGGCTAAACCAAGGTTTGTAAGGCATAATAACGATTTTGTGAAAGTACAAACAAATTTAATATTTATTATACGGAATTTCACCAAGAACTGATGGTCGTTATTAAAATTTATTGTAATTATATTATAATGATAGAAAAACGATTGTTTCAATAAAAATAAATTTTAAGTTACACGTGATATTTTAAACTTTTAAAATAAAGTAAAAATCCAATTTTTGAGTTATTAGTAATCTATTATAAACATGGAAGCAATAAATGTTTCTGCTATTGGCACATAGTTGCAAAACCATCTAGGTCGAATAAAATAATTACATTTTGAGTGACTTTTAATTTGATTTAATAGGCCTATAAGAGTACAACATTAAATTTAAAACTTTTCATGTAACAATAATTACTTTTTAAAGTATTAAACTTGTGTTTGCAAACTGTTCAATTAGAAGTTTTAAATTAAATTTGAGTGTGTATTACCAGTTGCTGTAGTAGTGAAAAGTTTTTGATTTCCGCAGAAACATTAAATTTACCTGACACTCTACCGCAACTCACGTGATTGGAGTTTAACACGATACTATTGCACGAACATTGGAGGTTATGTAATGTCTAAACTTTACGGAAAAATATTGGCTTATTAAAAACATTAACAGGTTGAGTGACACATAGGAAAAAGGGTATTTAAAAACCAGTAGTAACGCTTTTATACGGTTGTACGAAAACAAAATTATTTTACATTTGAGAACGATTTTTTCAAACAGGATGAGGGTCTCGCTATGGGTTCGCCCTTATTTGGTCTACTGTCTGAAATCATAAGATCCAATTAACAATAGAAACCGAACTAAACAACAGTCTGAATTTTCTCAATTTACCCTTAACCAACACTCTAGATAAACTGAACTACAAAATTTTCCGAAAAGCTAAAACCACTGACACAACCATACACGCACAATCACACCATCCCATCTCCCAAAAAATGTCTGAATACAACAGCTTCATCCACCGCCTTCTCACCAATCCGATAAATAAACAGGACTTTCATGATGAACTAAACACCATAAAATATATAGCACATAAGAACGGCTACCATAGTTTAATGATAGACAAATTATTATATAAACATATGAAATAGAAATCCACCCCTCGTAGGAACAAGGAAATCAATAAATTTGTCTCGGTCGAATATTCTAACATTGATAATATGATGTTAAAACATACTTTCGCAAAATACAAATCAACATCACGTTTCGAACTAACAACAATGTTCAAAAAATATTGCGACATAAACAGTTGACCCCAACAGAAAGAAAATCAGGTGTATATAAAATAAACTGTGATGACTGTGACAGCTTTTATATTGGACATACAGGCAGAAAGTTTTAAGAACGCTTTAATGAACATCCGCCGCACAATAACATATGAAAAATGAAGTCAAATTACGCTCTACATTTGATAGACCATAACCACAACTATAAAAATTTCGACACCAACTTGACACCTCTTCATTATTGCGTAGAGGGGAGACTAATTAACGCCATCGAAGAATTCTAAATTTACAGGGAATTCAGGCATAACCCAGATAACCGTATTAATGATCAGCTGTCATTTCAATCCAATGGCTTATATGATACAGCCCTCGGTTATCAAGATAGAACCGGTCAATAACCACCGTATAAAGTAGGCTGTTTTATTTAGTTTACTTCCGTGTATCATAGACGGTATGATGGTGTAAACCAACCGGCTCAATCCGTGTCGCACTATAAATTATGTGTTGTGTACTTTGTGTTATTAATGTGTTTGTGTTTGTGTGTGTATATGACGACCTGAACAGTGATTAATACATTTTATACTTGACAATGAGCTTACGGTCTCGAAACTCGTCGTAAGTAGGACAACTCAAGAAGTCACAAGACGGAATAACAATCAGGTAAAATACTAAAGTAATTTCCTGTATTTATTTCATTTTATGAAGTGACTTGGATACTAAAATCATGAAACGATAATTTTTTGCTAAGATCTAATAAACTGAATGTCGGACCCAGGCGATCTATCATCCCGGTGGCTTAACATAAATCACAGAAATACTTGCCTAGAATGGTCAACATATCTGGTAAAGATTTAAAAAAATGTATCTTGTTTAATTTATTACTAAGCTCTAATGAACTGAATGGACCCAGGCGATCCCCTATCCTTCTGGCTTAACCTAAATTACAGAAATACTTTCCTAGAACGGTCAACATATCTGGGACAGAATTAAAAATTATTAAACTATTTCCTGTGCATATTTTGACTGTCTGTAATACTGAATTCCTACGTAAGTAAAACTTCTATTTAAAATGAATGCTAATTAGCTTACAGCAAAATTTTGGCGTTCACTGAATATGGTTTTCTCCTTTAGTAAATTTTATAATCAACATTAATTTTAGACTATTAAAATGTAAATAAATCAAATGTATTATATGCTTTAAATATTTGCTTTACATTTTATAGTTTTTGTATAATATATTTAAGTAAAAATTGCTTGCATTGTTTTTTCCTTGAGTGTCTTAATAATTGGTGCATACTCTTCAACATATTCGAAACCTCTGAAAAATTCTTAAAAATGTAATATAATTAGTTTAAAAAACGTTTTTTAGAACTATTGCCATCTAACTGGCTGTTATCATCTACAAGAAAGATTTAGTTAATGTAAAGTAGTCTACTTATAGTATGGAGGATAGTGGTCATTTTAAGATAAATAATAATACCTAAAAGAAATACATTGGGGTGATTCATGTACAGAATAAATTTATTAAATATAGATTATTTAAAAAAATAAAAAAATAAGGTTATTTAACTCTGATTGTGAAGAAACATATAGATATTTCACTCAACACAAACACAAATCTATTTACCTTTATATTATTATAGAAATGAAAGCAAGGTAAGGTGTCGTTCTAACTGTTCATTATTTTGTTGTTTGAAAATCTTCATTTCATTTACATAAGCCTACAAATATCAACAAATGAATAAGTACATATGATTATATACATTATAAAGAACATACTAATATTATGAAAAGTTCAACAATAGTTATATTTTATTTCTATGTATTCAATTCTATTTTCGTGGTAATATCAAAATGCCTTAAGATATTGTTTTATAAATCTTCACTGGTGGATAATTTAGACTTCCTGATTTATATTACAGGCTTGATGTTGGTATTAAAATAAATTAAATAAAAGTCTCTTATATTTAATGTATCTACAAATTTACTTGTAGCTGGAACGGTTAATAATATATACACAAATTACCGGGTCCATAAGTTTAACAAAATAAGGACATTATAAACACATTCCATTATAAAGACAGTCCAAGACTTTAAAAAATTGTTGCCCTTGTAATCCCAGTTAATAGATTTAACCTATAAACTAAAGTTTATACCATAATGCAAAAAGTATAGATAAATTATGCACAGATGGCATTAATTTGATTTTGTCTTAACCTAAAGTATAAATTAAATGGAAGACCCTTTTTAAGAGGGCAAGCTTTTATACAATCTTAAGAACGGGATTAGTTTATGCTATGGAAAAAGCTTATTATAATACCCAAATACTAAAAGAAATACACATACTTTTGGTATTTTTACTAATATGAACATTTCACAAAGAACACTACATATCACTAACCAAATTCACGTGGTGCTTTTATCATATAATAGTAAATATTTGAATACAACATTCTACCTACAATATAGGCTACGTTAAATTACCGCGTTAAAAATTGTAAAAGAAAACAAAAACGAATGTAGTCAATTAGTTTTGTTACGTTTTATAATAAATCCGCAAACAGTGTATTAAGTGTACATGTGTTTATACTCTGTTTAAGTTTCAAACTGTTAATAAATTATCTAAAATAAATAAATTAATAAAATGTAATTCTATGACGACGTTTACAACGGAACAAAGAATGAAGTCCCTGACCTGATGATGATGGTATACCGTTGAAACCGGTACTAAATTATGACAAACAAGGATTTTTGGCATTTAGATGATATTATTAACCTATATTAACTAATTAAAAATGGTTCTTCTTTGTGATATAATTATGCAACCATAAATATTATTATTTACAAACCCAAAGGTTATTTTCTTTTGTGTATTTACTTTTGCAGTAAAAATATTGTTCCATTTTGTTCACTGTGGCTAAAACGAGTAAATAGTGAACTAATAAACTAAAGTTTTCAAAGTAATCGGATATATAATAAATAAAAAAAACATACACAATAATATATTTACTATGTGTATACGTTTGTTAGTAGAAAACCATATGATTACAGGTGACGTGCCAGTTGGTGCTTTAATTCTTAAATAATAGCTAACAAACTGAAAAGGTCATGTATTTTCATTACATCACTGACGTATATTTGTGGTATTTGAAAATTATTATGCTATAATTAATTGAAGTACGCCACTAAGCTCGTGGTGTTGTTTATCCACTTCTACAGAATCCCTTTTTCGAATACTGGCGACATAAGTTTTCAAAAACATTTCTTTCATTAAAGTGTATACAATTATTTGCATTTACTGAAAGTTTAAAACACAATGTATTTGTAAAAATGTTTCTTCATTGTATTGTTTACTCTTGTTAAAGAAAGAAAAAACTTCTGAGAAACTAAATTTGATTGAAGAATAACTAGACTGAGGAAAGTCTCAAACTTTACATTGTACAAGTTTGGTTTCTAAAGCCAGACAAATATGCAAATTTACTAACTGAAAGATTCTTGTATGTATTCTTTAACATTATATACAAGACGCAACTGTTGAAACATTTCAATTAACGTGAAATTAGTTTTGCTATACAACTTTATCCAAGGAAAAATTTACATTAAACTTCACTGTCTAAACAATGGTAAAATTTCTGTTACATCAAACATGATACTATTTAAATTGAGTTGTTTGAAAGTCAGTTTCATATTTAACTGTTTTAGATCAATATCGGAACTTTGTGAACCAACGAGAGTATCCTTTTAAAGAAAAGAATAAGTTATTTAGGCACCATGGCTTTCAGTTTTATATAAATATGAATGAGATTAATAAGTCACTTTAAAGTTTGTCAACCTCATTATGGGCGATATCGTACTCAATATCTTCATTTATAAAAATGCAATAACAAGTACTCGTTCGCAACTGCATTATCATCAGTTTAACAATAAATTTGCCCTTAATATGCAATATATTTTTAAGGATTTCTATAATGTTGTCATTCTATAATTTTGTCCTGCAGATAGGAAGGTATACAAATTTAGTCGTTATATTCATAAGTGGCAATCGTGCACGGACTGGCCGAATGATATTCCATCCCAATACATGTCAAAATGGGAGACCTCCATTAATTGCGGTTTCTATTAATTCAAGAGAATATTACAACTTGCTGCTCTGATATAAAATTATGTGCCATGGAATAATTTTAATTCAACTATAGTATTAGAAATATAGTGTTCCTACATTTAGGATTATCTGACTATCTATATTGCCTTAAACAAAAACTACCTCGTTGTGGTGGGATCGCTTGTGAGAAACCACATTATACAATAGATATCCTTTACATATAGATATCTGACGGAATTAACGAATTAAGATATATAATTTAAATTACATACTTTTTTCAATATTAATTATTATTTCGCCAATGGCTTATTCCGTACGTATAAGTAATTATGTGAAAGGCTAAAGAGTCGAGCTGTTATATCCAATTTAAAGTTGTTTCTATAAATTTCACAAAGTCAGTCAATTGAGCAATAATGCATACATAGTTTTTGGATACGCCTACAGAAAATAGTTTTTGATGTTAATAATGACATATCCCGTTAAAATGTGAGGCATGATGTAATTATTTCTAAATAATTTAAATTATTAGATTTATAATATTAACTACCCAAATTTGAATTGTGATATATTAAATATTTACAAATGTCAAATTTGGATCCCCCGAGTGAATTGGTGACAAAATTATTGTTACATAGAATATTATGTAACACTTACAACTTATAATCGGTATCAATGCATTATTGAAGGTATTTTATAAGAACAAAGTTATTTTTATTTTTTTATTTTGTATTACCTGTTTATTCTCTCTGTTTATCATATTATTTTATTAAGTTATATAAGTACTAGTGGACCCTGCAATACGTCGCTATTGCTTGATTTAATTTAAAGGGTAGTTATTCCATTTCATTACATTGACTTAAGTAATCGAATTTCAAAATGGTTTTTATGCTACTTAAGAATATACTACACAAATTTATATTTATAGTTTGTAAACCTTTGTAGATAATACAGTAAACATTTTATTTGTTTAATCTAAAAAACTGATGGTTGTGAATAATTGTAAGAAACTTGATTATAAATTAGCCAAATTGGTTGCATATAAACGTGTTTTGGTTCATCGTAGGCCTAACCTAAAATTATGTTTAGTTGTTGATCCAAATCAGCTTTTTTGTATATAAAATATTTCGAACTTTTTTTAAAACCTTTCTTGGCGAGCACCTATGGCCCTAGAGGAAGCTACATACCAAACGTCATTCTAATCCGTTTAGTAGATTTAGAGAAATCGTGCTTTAGTAACTTTGACTCCCCCCAAACCCCCCTAAAATTTTGAATTTTTTAAAAACCTTTCTTATTGAGCACCTATGGTCCTAGAAGAAGCTACATACCAAATTTCGTTCCAATCCGTTCAGTAGTTTTTGAGAAATCGTGATCAGTGAGTCAGTGGATTTGGGTTTTATGTATATATGTCTTAAATTGCGTTTTCAGGCTAGCTTAAATTGTGTATCTAATTTAATTTTACCCATATATTTAGGTATTTAGAATAGGTTGAAGTGTTTATTGTATGTTTAGATATATTAAATATACTATGTATTATATATATGTATAGAACACTTATGTATTTAACCTCAGAACAGGCTATTCTCTGTAGGAATATTAATAGCTCATTTGTTTGTAATGTAGTGTAATAGAACTAACTTTTAATCCTTTCGCCGACTTATTTTTCAAAACTACACTTGTTGGGTTTTGCGATAACTATATAAATATATAAATGTTTTGTAATAACTGTATTAACTTAAGTTCGGAGGACCACCTAAAACTAAAGTGTTTAGGAACATTGTTTGTACACATATGATCATAACCAAATAACTAAAATGGTTGAATTGTAAAGAATTACTGTACCTTATAACAGCACGAGGCTTGTACTTGTAGATTGTATTATGGCGGTAGTTGGCGTTGGCGTCGGTTGTTGATATACTTCGTCCTTTTACACGTTAGTCACTATTTAAATGCACTTTGACACACACATACACAGTTCACCATTCACAAAGACAATATATATTTAGTATAACACATATGTACAAGTAAATCAATGAGTTTCACAACAGACGGGATAAAAGTCAGACTTTACAGTAAAGTACAAGAGATAAAGCGTTAAAACTTTGGATGATTCCAAATAAAATTAGCGTTGGTTCGTAACTTATACCAAAATGAAATTAGCGTTGGTTTGTAAATTAAACCAAAATGAAATTAGTGTTGGTTTATAAATTAAACCAATATAAAACCTATACGAGGTGCGTTGAGTAAGCGTGACAGACAGCCGAAAAGACTCCGACAGATTGTACCGATAGACTGAATATTCTTTAGAAAAACGGGAAACAGGCGTTCAAATTATCGACCAATCAGATTGCTGGATGGATCGTATGATCTAACAGAAGCGTTAAAATTAATTAGGTTATATTTTCCGTTTTGAAGAGGTCCCGTGCTCTGTTCGGTAAGCACAACCAAGAGCAGGGAGCGGTAATTTTAAATAGACGCGTATGCACTGAACAACACTTTTCATTGATATATTGTTTTTTAAAATTTTTAAAACCAAGATTATTTTGTTTGTATTCAACAATAGGCTGACAGTGTATTAGTTTGTTATCTTTACAACTTACAATGTTTGATTAAAGTTAATTATATGTGTTTTTCTAATATATGAAAATGTATACTGCATAAACAAATATTAGTTCCAAATACGAGACGAAGATATCTGAAAGCCGTTATGTTGTTCTATGTTCTTATTCCTTGTTACTAAAAGTTGTTTGTAAACATTCGTTAGTGAAGAACCTTATTACTACAATAACATGTTGTCATTACAACTATGCCATATGAAGAAATAAAAAATTGCTGTTTGGTACCAATTCAATAAATTCCCCTTTCTTAAATGAATTATCTGTTCTATAACTAATAGGTTAAAATACAACAACCAATATGACTTAATCAGCAACAAAAAATCATTTTAAAAAAACGATTTGTTTCGTCCGGGTCGCCTGATACGTTACTTTAATCAGGCATGATAATTTGCTCGTTTTCAACCCGGAAGTCAAAAGCTACGCAAATACTCACTTTTAGGAAGCCATTTAATCACCTCTTTTTCACCACCGTGGCAATAGTATAAGATATTTAACTACATAGGCCTACCAATTGTAGGTGTTTGTTAATTCTATTTTTATCATTTTATAAAATAATATAAGTGACATTGTTTTGTGAAAACTTTAAACACCTATATAATTGAAGTTTATTATTTTAATGTTAAATCTTATATATTATAATACTTTTGCAAAACTGATGAGTGACCGTTCTACTGGGCCGATTAACATGCGGGTTATACCAAAACAAAGGTTAGCGGTCCTATATGTGCAGGTTTTATTTTTATTTTTAAAATATTTATGTTAATTGGTCAAAAATGGAAAATTAACTTTTCTTAAGGAGATTTAACATAGGGAAATAATTTAAAGCTCATGGAAGCTAGCCTGACCGTTCTACTGGACCGATTTACATGCAGGTTGTACAAAAACAAAGGTTAGTGGTCCTATATGTGCAGGTTTTATTTGTATTTTGAAAATATTTATGTTAATTGGGTGAAAAATAGAAAATTAACTTTTCTTGTGGTGATTTAACATGGGGTAAAATTTCAACTTTGCACTTCTTTGAAGAGTTCACTGAAGGTTTCCACTGAACCGTTTTACACGCAGTTTGTTTTAAATGAAAGATCAATCATTCCATATTTGCAAAATTTACTTACATTTTTGAAATAATTTAATTTAGAATATAATAAAAGAACTTTTTAAAACGTATTTTATCATCACTTTAAGTTTTCCTATACAGCTTATTATTGAAACACGGATTGTCCATCTAAGAACAGGCAATTTTAGCAAAAGGAATCCGCTGGCTTAGAGAAAATCATTAGTGAACAGTATCTTTCAACAAACAAATTTACAGGATCAAGTTGGACGTTAAAAACATAGTGCCTAACAGCTGTAATACCAATAAATAAGCAACATTATGAACAACTAAAAAACAACAATTGAAAGATGAAACGTATATCATTCAAAGATGTGCACAAAGACATAATTTAAGTGTGTATGTTGCCGTTAAGGCAGGTAAAATAAATTATACATAACTTTAGGTTAGGCCTAGACTGATAAAACAACTTCTAGAATGTATTTACATTCATTAACATAGCAACCAATTGATTAAAATAACAGATAAAACAGTTGATTCGGATGTCCAGCTTTTAGTACAAAATAATATTATAAGTTAGGCCTAGGCTCAATCAACTCATATTTCAACACACACAAACCAATAAAAACTTGCTTTAAGGAATTTAAAAATAAGAACAAACTATGTTACAAATCCTAATTAAAAACAAATTAGACATTATTATAGTAGGACTATTTGTTGACAATATACGGTAACTAAAAGTGAGTAACATTTTGGTAAGGTTTTTTATTAAGTGTAGGCCTACACCTGAGCCTTACTGGTTCTTTTAACTTTTATTATAACTGTTGTTATAAAATATACGAAATAATTTGATTTGAACTTTTAACATTATGTATCATCTTAGTTTTGAGGTTATTATTAATCCTACACCTTTATTATATTAAAAATATAACATATATTCAATAGGGGGTTGGCGTGCGGAGCACGCAGGGGTCTCCCCTAGTTAATGTTATTTTGATTGTAATATTTTTAACTACGCTTACAATAAATTTGGTAGATATTTATTTATTGGGTTTTAGGCTAGTAATCATACTTATTATTACGGCTCAAAAACTTAGTTTGTAAATGTAACTATAATAAATACTTTATTAAAATAGAGATAGCATTTATTGTCCTCTAAATTTTACTTATAAGATAAAACTGTTTTAAAAATTTCTTTGTAGTAAAGTATAAGTTTTATATTCTGTAACAATTCCCGGGACCGAAAGACAAGTAATCCAAGCATTTAAATGTCATGTGTAACTTTATGTGTAGCATCTAATATAAAGTTGAAGTAGATATTCAAGTCTACCATCCGTACAAGTTATTGGGCATTTATATTTAGAATTACAAAATATATTTGTAATTTAAATGTAAGTGTACCCACAATAAACTTTATTTCCTGAAAAATATAATTTAAACATTGTTTAACCATAAATAAATTATAGTTTAAAAAACTAAAAAAACACGCTTTAATAGAAAACCGAAACAAAAATTTGAAAATAATTGTATAAAAGCGTGGGGTGCTTGGCATCAAATATTTCATTGGTTAATATTTATAATAGTAGAGTTATTATAAAATTATATAGTAAAACTCTACTACAATTATTTTAAATAACCACGCTTTTTTACAATTATTTTAAAATCTTTATTTCGGTTTGCTATTAAAGAGTATTTTTTTAGAATCAATAATTTTAGCAAAGGATAAATTTGTATAGTATTAATTATAAGTGATTTTTACCCATGTCAATGATCCTTGTTGGTTTTATCTAAAACACAATTTCAATTTCAGACCTAACTGTCCATCATCAGGTTATATAAAAATGATATGAACAGAACATATAAACAACAAATATTCACTCTGCTTGGAGATCATGTGTTTTTTTAGTTTTTTGAACTATAATTTATTTTATTATTTTTTTAGTCTCAAAACGGAATCAAAAGTAGCCTGTATAATTTTGTAATCAAGAGACTCGATTTTCTGTATATCGTATGTGTGAAAATAGATTTAAAATTATGTATGTACAATTTATTGGGGTTTGGGGGTCGGGGATATATGTGTATGTAAATATTATTTTGTTGTCATCGGTGCTTGACAAGTGTGCAATTTTTCAAGTTAATCAGAAGTCTTTAAGTCGGATAAAATTACTAAGAAAGATTCCGTTACATATTCTACAGGTTAAGCTATAATAAAACATCGCTTATCCGGAGGGTCCTGGCAAGGATAATGGGAGAAACTATTTAAATTATTGCATTGTCATCGGTTCTTTCAAGTGTGCAAAGTTTCAAATCCGACGTTTTGAAGGGGGTTAAAATTACGTTCAAAGATTCTATTACATGGATACATGCCAAGCTAATAAAAGCGTGTTTAATAAGATGCCTTTTTTACATTTATAAACATTATCACCAATAATTAAGTTACAAAAATATAATTATCAATACAGTTGGAACGATTGAATTTGTGTTAATGTATTATTTTAAATAATATTAATAAATAATAAATTATCAATCTTTTGGTTAAATCATTACTAACAAAGAATTATGCATTTTGAAATTAAACCTTATAAATAATCGTATATATATTTGCAAATTAGACTTTAGTGTCACCAAAATTATGAAAACCTATACGGTGCAACCACCATCTTTTACTTATAAAATAATTATTACAATAATTGCAGATAAAATAGTACTAGTTATTATTACAATATTATCACATTTAATATACATTTCCATTCTTATACAAAAAATAATATGTGAACGTTTACAATCGCGAATGCAAACATAAAAGGTCATACTTTTTCGAACTTCTTAGGTTTTTTTCCTTAAATAAAAAAATTATAATAATAAATACAAAAAAAAATATCAAAGAAAAAAAATCCTAGCATTAAATTCCTTTTTGCATTACTATTATTATTATTATCATCATTTTTCGTTTGTGTGTGTTGTAAATATGTAGCAAGATTTTCAATGTAATCGTATAGGACTATACATAAATTGGAAGATACAAAGGTTATGTATTTTAAAACTAAATAAATAAGTTGATACTTTTCTCAATCAGTTAGAATAGTATGTAATATACTCGGTAAAAATTTTACATAAACCAGTTATTTTGCAAATAAGTGCCTAGATCTTCTTGATTTTGTGTAAAATAGTACCAATCCAATCAACTATTAAGAACAAAACAGGAAGAATGCTTTATTAAAGAGGTTGTGGAGAGCTATCTGGTAAACGTTTAAACTGTATAAATTTATAAAAAATAAGTTATACATTTTGTATTCAACAATGATCTGAATTTTCATTGATTATACATATTTATTGATAGCAAAAAGGCAGGTTATAATCAAGTACTTTTGCAGTAGTTATAACAGATTTGTTGGTAGTAGGACGGTTGCATTGCACTTCTTTATCTGTTATTTTAAGGATGTTGATGGAATAAAAATATTCTACTGTTAATAGTGTTGTAATCTTTTCTTATAAGTATTACAGACTTGAATTACATTCTATACCTTTATTACGCGTTGTTTCTATAATAAAATTAAAGTATTTAATAATTAAAATTTTTTCAATCGTTTCAAACTTTTGAATTAAATACAGAAAGTATGTATAAATATCTCATAAATATTTTATAGAAAATTATTTTTTTATATCGTACTTTCTTTTATGTTTTACAAGAAGCTCTAACAAGAAGAATAATATAATATAATATCGTATTATTTGTAGATCATAACTTCGTCGATGTTTCGTGTATCACAAAGGACCGTAAGCATTAAATTTCCATTTACATTTCCCTCGCACGAATGACAAGTCCCCCAAGCATACAGATGTCATGTAACACATGTAGTAAATATTAAAATCTACCGTCTTTCTCGATATTGGAATTTTATATTTCCTGCATGCATGTACCGTTAGCAGAATATAAATACACGCCTACTTTATATATACAAACTATATTTCTTTCAACAATAACATTCTTGAAGTGTCTTTTATTAACTTGTAGAAAAAGAAGTATTGTAAATTTTATTATTATTGAATTGTTTTATCTTATGATTAGATGCCCAAATACATACTATGAGCCACCCTTGTAATTTATAGTTTTAAGTCTAAAAGTTCCATTAACATATAGTGGCGTGAAAATTATTCAGTTTAATTAACCCATAATAACCCTTGAATATAATAGTACTTTAGGTTTTCTATTGTTGTATGAACTAAGGACCTTATAATTTGGTATCAGATAATATGCTGGTCTTTTTGATAGACGGCAAACTTTATTTCTTTTGTCTTAAATCTATCAAATACAACTGTAAATTATAGTTATTACTATACGGTTGTTTGTTCAACTAAAATTTTTTAATATTCAGGCTGAGCAATCTTTACATTATATATTACAAATTGCACTTCACATTGCACATAAAGTAACATAATAAACTAACTGAATTCGTTTTAAGAATATATAAACATGTACACTTTATTGTAAGGGTAATTTATTTTTTACATTTAAATTTAGTAAAATACTGATAATCAATTTTAAAAGGAAAAGGTTATTTATTGTTAAAATTATTTTTAGGATTATTATTATTATTATTAGGATTAGTCGCCCTAAAAAAGAACATGTAATCTTATACGATCACACGTGTGTCTGACACATTAAAATTTCTCAGGACCAGAGAAATTTAGCAAACTATCAATGGACATATTTTTCATAAAAGTAAGTGACTTTAATATTTAAATTCTCTTTTCTATAGTAGTCAAGCGTGTGTTATTAAAAAACAACAACAACAATTTTCCAGACTTAACAACATTATAAAATGTATTACATCTGGGCTATGTATTGTACCATCCAAAAGGGAACAAACGATTTAAGGAATGCATACTGGGCCGAAACTAAGATGGTATGCCCTTAAGAGAAAAGATATAAATTAATATGCCCTTAAGTACAAAATTTACAAAGATTTTTAAAGAAAATTTACATTTACAATATAATTTAGTTAAGTTAAAAAAAATCCCTCCCCAAAAGTAAAATTTGAAAAACCCTCCCTATTTATAATCAAAATGAAAAAAAAACTATTTGTTGCATTTACAAATTTACAAAATTAAATACATTTACCATGGTTTTACTAATAACTTTTATTTCTTTGGCCAACCTTAATACTAAACAAAAATTTAATAAAAATAACGGATTTTAATTTTATTGAGACGTCTCTCATGTAAAAAAAAGGTAAAATTTTGAAATAAGGCCTTTGGGATTGTAAGGTCTAAAATGTTAGCTATCCCATCCTAGTTTTGTTTAATAAAATTAAATGTTTGTTTATAGCCTTTGTTAGATTAATATTAGTTAGAATAGCCTTTTTTGGTTGATTTATTTAAAAAAAAGTAATGGCTAATTCGAAATCAAGTGTCATTTATATGCGATCAGTGATATTGCACTTAAGTGACTATTGCTTACAAATTGTTCTTTACGAAGACGGTGGAAAGACAGAAATTTTCAGTTCATGTAGAACAACAGGTGATTCTTGAACCAGTTATTTCACTTCGAACAAAGTACAACATGATTTAGTTTCAGAACTCATGCACTTAGTTTTTCAGGTTCAAGGTTGTTCATAAACAAACGGTCATGTCTAAAATCATGTATAAAACTGCATTGTAACATCCTGTATGAAACTGTATAGTAACTTCATGTATGAAACTGTATTGTAACTTATGATTTTATGAAATTAATTAAGGAAATACTTGGAATAGACATTATTACACTATTAATATATTTTTCTTTTATATGGCTCTAAAAGGCTACTAAATCTTAAACTGCACTTTGCTTAAGGCTTATAGGCTATGTAATGGTATTAAAAGATAGGCTGTTTTAGGCTAAATTTAGTTTTGACAGAAAATTACTCTGTAAAATGTAGAGATATAGTTACAGTTAAATTCAGACAATATACATTTTTTATAGCAAACTCAGATACAAATTAGTTTAATAGATTTGTTTGAATTCTTTACCTGGTAAAAGATAAGTAATCATTTCCGCCTGTTAGAAATTTGCAAGGTAACAAACATGGCCAGTTATTCTGCCATTAAGTGTTACAATTAATTCACTTCACGTCACATTACACAAAACACTATTTCGATTTACTACACTGTTTTAACTGAACAACTTAACTGATCCAAGCATTAAGCATAAAAGAACTTAACTGTTCTTTTATTTGTATTAACAAACGTATTAATTACTTGTCTCCCTAAAATCAATGACATATAAAGATAATTTAAATCCGTTGAGTTTAAACAAAATAGCGGCAGAGTTTAAACAAAAGATCTACGTTTGCAGTATAGTCTCTTAAAATGGAATTATTAATTATTATGACCGTATTTGAATTCCGTGTTCTATTATTAAATTTGTGTTTAAAATAAAATCGACGTTGTTATTGGTTTTTCATATTCTTCTGTAAAAAAAAAATACAGTTGGTTTTTAAAGTGAAACATCTATGCTATATTGT
The DNA here is from genome assembly GCA_018207615.1 of Philaenus spumarius. Lineage (NCBI taxonomy): Eukaryota > Metazoa > Arthropoda > Insecta > Hemiptera > Aphrophoridae > Philaenus > Philaenus spumarius. Next base: position 16,648 of record JAGFPH010000316.1, read on the forward strand.
TTCTTACCAAAATAAAAAAAAAACTTGACAACAAGTATAAGACAATTCATTTAATGCGTAATTGTTATACGAAACAGTGCAATTACCCAAAATAATGAAAATAAAGGGTGTTTTACAAACGAATTTAAATTATTATTTGTTACAACAATGGTATTAAGCCATGAATAATACAAAAAAAAAATCTAATTTACTATGTAAAACACACTCAAAGTAAGATGTATTACTATGTTACCTTTCGTATTCCTTAAATATTCACAGATGTTCGAATTGATGTCCAAGAGCAACTTGACAAAGTCCTAAACGATTGTGAAATTCATGTAACACTTTGCCAATTGTATGTTGATCAATTGACCGCGCTTCCCTTAAAATCCTATCTGAAAGCTCGTGTAAGTTGTCTGGTCGGTTTACATACACTTTACACTTGAGATATCCCCATAAAAAGTAATCCAAAGGGAAAAATCGGGAGATCTTGCAGGCCAGTCTATGGAACCTCTTCTACCTATCCACTGATCAGGAAAAGTCAAGTCCAAATAATCCCTTACATCAACAGCGTAGTGAGTTAGGGCGCCATCTTGCTGAAACCAAATACTTTCGTCCACGGCATATTCCTCATCTTCAGGAGAAAACTCTCTTGAAATAGCGGGTACAATAGATTCAAGCAACTGGTCCAGATAACGAGCACCATTTAAATTACCTTCAATTATAAAAGGTCCAACTACCTTATATCCAACTATTCCTGCCCAAACGTTAATTTTCTGAGGATGTTGTGTATGGCATTCTTGAGTCCAATGTGGATTCTCATCTGACCAATATCTCGAGTTTTGTCTATTGACATGTCCGTTGAGGCTGAAAGAGGCTTAACTATCTTAACATTGGAAAATACTATCTTCATTTTAAATAACAGATCTTGGATACACCGATGCATCATTTCTTCAAAAAATTAAATCCGACGATCAAAATCGTCTTCGTTCAATTCATGAATTAGCTGTACCTTGTAGGGATGAAAATTTTCGGCCTTTAGAACGTTATGTACCGAAGTGTGACTAACACCTAGATTACTACTGAGCTGACGAGTAGATGAGTGAGGATTTTCTTGAATACTCAGAAGCACATCCAATGACTTCTCCTCTGTTAAAACTGATTTTGGTCGACCACTTTTAGGTTTATTTGCTACATCCCCTGTTTCCAAAAACTTAGTACAGATCCTACTTACTGTAGATCGATTTATTTGATGATCAGGGTACAGTTCATTAAATAACTCACAAGTTTCTTGATACGTACGTGTTCTGTCCCCATACCCAACAATCATGAGGATGTCAATCTTCTGCTTTGTACTTAAAAAAAAACATTGTTAAACAAAACTACAGAAGCAATTTAATACCGACCTCTCTACAAAATTAACTAAACCAGAATGAAGATATGAAACACTTTCCAAAGAATGTGCTTAACAAACACAAACAAGAACAAACATGGAAGGGTAATTGGAAATTTCCAAGTTTGGACTTTGTTCAGCCAACCCATCTCATCTACATTGTGTACTGCATTCCCATGGAGCTGAAATAACCAGAGCTACTTTATTGATTAATAAAATAAATCTCTGTTTTCTTGTTTCAGATCTCTCCTTTTACTTATAAATTCCTATAATTAAAAAGACTTTTTTATTTTAATATCACCTTAAAAAGGCCTCATAAATTTAAAATTAGTCATAAAATGTATTGGTCTTCGGGATACTTTTCTAAAAGATGTATTAAAACATTTCTTGAGTAATAACTACAACCATTGTTAGTTCAAACATAATTGATGTTTTTGGATATTTAAATACGGTAATAATTTCATATTAAGAGACTTCACTGCAAACGTAGAGTTTTTGGCCGCTATTTTGTTTAAACATAACGGATTTAAATTATCTTAATATCATTGATTTTATGGTGACAAGACCTATAAAATGAGGGGTAACTCAATAGTGGTTGCTATTTAAAAAAATTCAGTTACCCCCTACCCGCCACCCTCTTAGGGGGTTGACATTTTTTTTATTTCAGAAAATCAGGAACGTTTTTTAAGAGTCAATGCCACAAACAAAATATTTGTACCTATTTTAGTTTGAGAAATACATATTTGTTTCGATACTTAATTTACACACTGTAGGCCTATATATGAGGTTAAAATAATTCTGAAATTCAAGTGATTGTGGAAATTTAATGAGATTGTAAATAAAAGGTTTTACATGTTTGGATTTTTTTTTAACTATTTTAATACAAATTACATAAAGAAAAACTAAAATTAAAACGTATTTTATTACTTCGGTTTGTTTATATATGTATTTATAAACTATTAACTATTAGGTTTTAATGATTTCGAACTAAATATAAAATATAGGATATATATTATTATGTCAAAAAGTGTATTATTGTGATATATAGTATATAAAAGTCAAATAGTATTGATTTACTGATTCATCGCTATATATCGCCAAATATATTTATTTAGAATTTAGCATATCAGTTCCACTTATTCTCTATATGTACAATTGCATGACAATTAATTAACAAAATCTGACTTGAAGATAACTGATAACTGAACCTCTATGATAAGAGCTAAGTTCAGTCTAGCTGCTGATATGCTACTGTAAAATCACTTCCATCGATATACTCTCTTCAGATATTTCTGTAAAATAAAAATTTGTATAAGGCAGTATTTAAAGTTAATATTGTTATAAGTAGTGCTAGATAATTTCTTTGAACACAATATTGCATCTATCAAAATGTACTACCTTCATTGTTATTGATTTATTATTTTGATTTAATTCTAAAATTGTGCCATCTTCGTCTTCATTTCGTTGGATGTGTATAATTAAAGTTTAACTTTTGTCTACCAAGCATTTACTAAAGCTATACAATCATATATATAATCTCAAATTATTATTCTTTGTTTTATATTTTGTTGGTTTGTATCTTCATATTTAAACTCATGTTAAATTTAAACTCCATTGTGGTAGCCCACGGATTAGTGAAATTCATTTCATAAATAACTCTCATTTAATGCAAACATGTTATATGAGACTTTAGTCCAGGCACTAAGTCCAACAAACATCTAATATACAGATAAGACTCCAAACAATCTTACGTGCACGTTGTCGGAATAGTGCGTGCACTTTTCGCATGTGTTGATTGTTACGACCTCCACTTGGGGTGAAACGCGTTTTGTGTATGTTTTATGTGTAAGTGTCAATTGTGTTTTTATTACTCCTGATGATAGGTGAATAACCGTAAGTGAAGTAGAAAGGTAAGGCAATACCAGAAAAGAATTAGTAGTAGAGAAGGATTAGTTACACCGAAATCATATTAAATCGCACAAAAATTGGCCCTTTTATCAGTTTTTTTTCCTTTTATATTTGATGTCTTACCTCATGTACTGAAATTTCCCAAGTGTGAGATGCGGTCAAGTGCAGGCAACTGTTTATTATGTTCACACTGTTAATGTGTTCACTATGTGGGCGTGTTTTAACATTTATGGCTCACTTATTCTTTCATCCCACTTATGACACCCCCCAGTTACTTCACCCTCTAAAATATTTCATTGCATAGGTAATGGTCTACAGAGGAGGCAATGTCATTATACAGACTGACAATTACTTAGAAGGGCGATAAATATGTCGCACTAAGTGTACAGGTTCCATGAAAAGCCTGCACGTGTAATCCTTGAGCATTTTCTCTTTCTTATTTAACTTTTATCGACCTTACTTGACACAGACACTCCTGTCTAGCATTCTTTTCATGGATATTTAATGATTAAGTGTCTCTTAATGATTATTTTCTTCTTCATCTTAATTATTTCTCAGAAAATAGACTACAGCCACTCTTAAAAATAAATAAGAAGCAAAAATAAAAACTTGTCACTTAAGCGTAAACGACAGAATAAATAACAGAAAAAAATAAGGAAGCTGGAAAAAATAGGCGGAATTGCATAGAGTGGCTGTTAATAAAATGTAGGAAACCAATGTGACGTCAATCCAGAAGCAGTTAAATGATACCAGGCAAACTTTAAACTGAACATTGCTTCACCTTCGAGATATAAAAAAAATCATTAAACGTCAATAAGAATGCTGCTCAAAGATCAAATTTAAAAAAAAAAACACCGCTTATTAAGTTGAAAACTAAGTATTTGTCATGCTTTAAGTATTAGAAGGAATGGAATTAGAAGGAAGAACTCCTTGGTCTAAGTTGCAGCAGCGAAAAGTTATTGTTTTTTGTAAATTAACTTTCAATCACCTGAAAATACGTCAGTTGTTTTTAGACGGGTAAAAGAGTATAATTTGTACAGTAACATTAAAATTTCGTTGACAATTTTATATCACAGGGTAAGATGTGTGCTACCTTTACTTGGAAAATATAACTAATTTTTAAAAATTTATTTTGTTGGACATATAAAACGAGTATTAGGCACCTACATTATCTTCCTGTCTTGAACCCCTGGTAATCCGCCTATTTCAAACAATTTTAAATCAGCAAAACCTTTACGTAAGATATTTAAAAAGCATTGGACATTGTTTCAGATGGGCAGAAATGTAAAATTGTTATGCATGCAGGAAGAAAACCTACAATTTTAATATCAACAGGGGTCGTTAAAATGCACCGAAAATAAGTTAGGTTGCTTTACCCTTGTAGGGCCGAAGTAGAAAACAGATATTTTTTTCACAGAAGAGACACTAAGTTGTTGCTGATAGTTGTACTTACAACTGACTTTATTAACCTCTTATGTTGTCCCTTGCTGAAGATAGATACCCTTTTAATATCTTTTAGCATGCCACAAATCAAATGTGTTTCTTAATGAAACAGTTCCAGCTTCAGACTTGGTCTCTTTATAAATCTTAGAAAGACAAGAGCAAGTAGGAAGCTGAGTGCTACATGTGTAAGCTTGGAGAATCTTATGGTTCCTCATTAATGACAGATTCCGCTCTATTATACGTATTTCTGTTTATCACAAGAACGGCTAGAGAGTTTATTTACAGCTTATAACGACATTGAGAAAGTTTATAAATATTCTACAACTACACTCCTGACATTCTTTGTGATACGTAAATCTAATTATATTGCTAGAGGTATTCTTAATAGTGAAGTTCCACCATATTAAGTATCGGCATAAAACAATAACAAAAGAATATATTTGGCAATCCTGAAGTCCAACATATTCAGCTCTTTTCAGAGCCTACACTCTTACTCGTACTTCACGAAGTAAAGTGTCCCTTTTGCATTAATGATATCAAAAAAGATTGGCTTAAAAATTGTATCAGGCATCGTTCCGAGAATTGGGGGTATAAGAGATTGAAATTCTTTGATAAACGCAATTTAAAAGAAGCTATTTCTGATTTCTTAAACAAATATGGGAACTTTTGCTGTTTTGTAGGTAGTTTTCCAACTTGCTTATCCTAAAACGCATCAAAAATTATAAAGAAATAATTATCTAAGAGAATACAGAAGGTCATATGAGCAATTAGTTTTGAGACATTGACATGGAATCTATTACACAAATTATTTAAAATAAAATATAAAATCAACCACTTCGGTAGTTTGGCCTTCCTAGACCTTCTAATAATAACACAAACTTAGTAAAAGTCAATTTACTTCATTTTGATGAAGTTTTAAGTATCATACATTGTTATATTTTTGTCTAGTACATTTTTGTAATTCTAGGATACATAATTAATTGAAACATAATATGTTTTATACATTTCATTTAAATATATACATTATTAGAACCAGAAAGTTTTTAATTCAATTTCCTTTTTTAGATTGTATTGGAAACTTTATTTTAGTCTTTTTATCAAACGGCTAAATCATTATAAATTAATTCAAAATAAAATAAAATATTTTTTTTGCAATTGAAAGGTTTAGGCGAATACTTTAGGCTGCAACACTTTATTACTGTTTCGAAATTTGTATTTATGTACAACACCCGTTTAGTAAGCACAAGAAAGTAGTTCCATTAATTATTAGGTTGTGTTGCACTTTTATTATGCTATGTTAATATATTTTTATTTGAAATCTTTTATATATATAATCGTTTAGGTTGTGACCTTATTTAAAAAAATATCTACTGATTAAAATAATACACATTTCATTCTGGATTTGAAGTTCATATTTCAGTTATCAATAAACAATTATTATTATTTTATCAGCCTAATTACTTTACACGCATTTATAAAAACGTAACAATTATAAATTTTTAATATCAAGAGGAAAGAGAAAACAAAATTAAATCGTTATATGAAGTATTAAATTAATATTCAAATATATGAACGGCATATTGAGTATACAAAATAGTAAATTGAGTGAAGCTCTTAAGACGAGAATCAGATTTGCTACAATACAAATATGAAATGTGTTAGGGTGGGAAACAGCAAGCATTCATTTAACGTCAAATCACGTCATCATTCTGACACAGATGAAATATTACCCGAGTTGTTGTCTTATACCAAAATGCACAGTGTACATTTCCATTGTCTTGATACATCTACAACTAATCTGGCAGTATCTTCCTATTGTTAAGGTTCTTTAGGGTGTGAATTTCATTCAACATTACAAAAAGTAATTTTGCAAAATTATCTGAGAAGAAGTTTCTTTTAACAGTCATCTTCTAATATTCATTCTGTTTTAACTGGTACGATTTATTTGGGCATTAAAATATCAAAGTATAAACTAAGCAATTTTGTTTGTATATGATAAGTGTTTTTAAATTTCATGGCTTTTTAATAATATAAAAAAACAAAAGTTGACTTTTGGCTTCCTGATTTTGGGAGGAATAAGAAAAAATAAACACAAACATTATCTTTAGGTTACGCATTTAAGTCATACCTTAAAAAACTGAAAAATCGTACGAATTTCAACTCTTCTATTAATGTTTAAAAACATTTCTGTTTAGTTTTAATACACCAGAAGTGATTCCTTTTAACTCTTTTGTTTTGTTTCTATAATCAAAATCAGAATTTTTATTAGGTGGCGCACAATCCTAACCTTTAGTAAAATAATAAAATCACCTTTTATAACTTTTAAAAATATTGCTAAAAATAAATACAAATGCAAAAGTAATAAATATTATTTAGTATCATCTCTTATAAGGACTTTTTTGCTCGTAATCGGAGATAGCTGGTAATAAGTATTCTCGTTAATAGTGAGTGTGACGTCTGCGCGTATGGGAACTCTATTATCAGATATTTTCATTAGCAACGTGGATAGGAAAGAAACAATTATGATTATGAATTGTTACTGCAGAAAATAAATACAACAATATGTATAAATATAAATATAGAATGTACTGTGGTTTAATTGCGGATACTTCACTCTCAAATTCTCGGGTCAACAAGTCATTTGATGAGAAATTCATTAATAATGATGCAGATACATCTGTTGCGTCAATATTTCAAATGAGAGTTGAGTTGCGTGCAACCTCAAAAGTGATTTGCATGAAATAAACATTATTTTATGCTGTATCGAACTCTACAGAACATTTTAAGATCGTTTTATTATTGAAAATGTTTTCGTAAACCCAACCTAAGTCCAAATTAAAATTAATTATTAAAAAAAGTTATAAATTTTTTTTTGATTCAAGGTTGTCTAAATATTTCTAAAGTATTGGCAGATTATTTGATTCAGTATTTTTGTAATTGCAGATGTATTTTGAGACCAGTTCTTTGGATCACATGTATTTCAAAAGAACTTGTCCTGCGGGGTGAACTTATATTTTCTTCAACACAAATTGCCTCAACTGCTTGTTGGAAGTGAGCTAGAAATAAGAATGGTAATCAAACTCAAGCAGTATAACCCAATTCACAAATGAGGTTCGACAAGGGGTAACTGAAACAAACCAACTGAAATTGGTCGTGAATGTAACTTGACATCCCACATCCCTTTATCTATATCAATGTAGTTTTTTGTTGTGATAGGCTGTATGAAGAGTAAATTATATGCGTCTGTCATGAAGAAGGGTTATTATAGAACACGATCTTGTAAACGGCTAAGAATTCACGGACAATTGTCGCACAATAGCATCGATATGGAAAAATAGGCAAGGGCATTTTTAAAGGAGAGTGTACTAAACTTTGACACAAACATTTGTTTTTGGTTTTATTTTTAAGAAGCTCCAGAAACTAGATTTTATTAAATTATTTGAAACCTTATTTATCAACAAAAATAAATGTTTTTAAAGACATTCATTCAAACATTGTAAACTATACTATAAGAGAGATTTAAATCGATGTATCTTCTTAAATTGACTACGAATTTGTAGTTTCAGCGACAACTTTTAATATTATTGTTTTGTTACGATTATCAAGTAGTTGTTACCATTTTCTTTTTTAAACTTTTCCCAGCTAATTAAATATATATTAATTGTACCATTTATGTTAATAAAAGTTTTAGCTACTGTAATATATTTTTAAAATTATTCTAAATATACAATAAGGGCAAAATAATAAATTTTCAGCAAACACAATCCCCAACAAATAAATATTTGTATTTTTTTAAAGTGTTATCAAATGTCTAGATCTTTACATACACTTTTTTGTCATTTGTAACATTTTCTTTCTTAATAAATTTCACTGTAAACTAGCTATGGTTATTTTTTAATTTCCCTATATCGAAGATAAGATGAAAAAAATTACATTCAGGGTATTTTTAAACTTACTATTTCTATTATTTAAAACCTAAAAAACTATATTTTTGTCATACCGAAACCCCTACCAATCCTACCACTTCATCTAAAAAATGTTCAATGGACACATAAATATATATTATTGTTATACATAAAATTAAAGCTCTTTCAAAAAATAATTTGTTGAAAGAAAATAAAAATATCTTATTGTATTATTTCAATATACAATGTTAGTTTTAACAAGATGGCGCCCTCCGCATTACAGAAGAAAAGTTCGAAAAATTGTTTTCGGAGTTCGAAAATTTTTCTGGAGAGATAAATGGACAGATATAAGCTATAGAATGACTACCAAGGTCACCAGATTTGTCCAAATTAGATTTCTTCCTATGTTTTCATTTACAATTAGTTCTATAGACACCTGCATTTGATCTAGCAGACTTGATAATAGAATTATTAAAGAATTGATCAAAACCTCGTGAAGCATTTAAAAAAATCACAACTGAATTTCAAAATCGGTTGTTTTATTGATTAGAAAAGTATAATTCAGATTTTGAACATCTGTTTTGAATTTATGAGGGTTACTAATCTTGTGTGATTTTTGTCTGAATGTTTTTTATTATTTTTTTTTAAATACAATATTACCAAGTTGTATCGTTCCCTTGTTTTTTTTTTTTTTTTTTTGAGAATTTGTTTCAATTTAATCTAAATTCCATTTCTAACCATTAACCTAAATATTAGTTTTGTATTACCAAGGTATTAAGGTTGTATGTATTTAGTATATCAATTTTACTATAGAAAATTTCTTAACATGAATTTCTTTACACCTATTAAGTCAGTTTTCCTTAGTGTTATCAACTAAGTTCTTTCAATAAGTAATACTACCATATGACTATTATCTATTATTAAAAAATGTTATAAAGCAATTATTTACAAAATTGTAAATTAAACATACATGACAAATACGTTAAAAGAAAATTATTTTATGAAAAACAAAATTTATCTTTTATAAAGGGATTTAATTTGATATATTACAAATCATATGTGTTAATTACAAATAATTAATAACATTGGTTTATAGGAGTGGTTTTGGGGGATTTTGCTAATTTGTTATATACGGATCTCTTTAAATATAAATAAATATAAATAGATCAGATTTTATATATCTGTTTTTGTTTCTTTTAAAAATTAAAATATACTAAAAAATAAAATATCTGAATGTAGCGAAACAACGCGTTAGTCGATTTTTATTTTCTTACTACAAAAATGCATTGTTATTAAAATGCTTAAAATGTTTTGTATAATTAGCCATATAATATATACTTAATATATTTTATGTAAATACAATATTTTTAAACAACATTTTTGTTTGGCTTCAATAAGCTATATTTGACTTAATATTGATTTTAATTTCACATTTTGAATACGTTTCGGATTTATAATCAATAATATACTTTTCGGACTTTTTCAGAACTACTTACAGAAGCTTATAACTTTAACGATAAAAAATTGGTAGTTTAATTAAGTTTACCTTGAGATTCTATGCAATTCAAACAATAGGTTGGCTCTTTTTTTCGAACTAGACTATGTACGCATTAATATATTGTTAACAGGAAAAATTACTATGAGGTAGAGAAGTCTAGATGGTATTTTCACACAAAGAAGTTTATTACCAAATATTTATAAATATCATAATTTCGAAAATGTATAGTTGTCACATGGACATATATTATATATTTATGAACATATAACATTTTGTTTTCAAATACAATTGAAAAGTGTAAACACATTACATAATTCAATACATATAAAATATCGCCATAACAATTTCACATTTAAGTTTAAAAAAATTAAATTCTTTATAAACAGCATAAAATTTACAATATTAAAAAACAAGTGTATTTAAATAGTTTTTGTAATAATTTAATTTGTTAATTATCACAAATTAAAAGTATAGTTTTAAATTTTTATTTCAAATAATAATTGTGATATGAAGTTTTCTGTATATAGTTACTAACATAATTTTTTAGAATGTATTTACTGTGTGCTAACAATCATGTACTAATAATAAAATATAAAAAAATATAGTTATTTTAACGAAGAATAATTAATCCAAAGTTAATAAATGTGTTGTACAACAAGTACTTTTATTACATATAATTTAAAATGTCTTGTACGTCCTTAAACATAATCTGTATAACTCTTTATTTTGCATATCACTCAATCTCTTTTTTTAAATCAACCCTGTTTGATTAAATTCACTTACTAACAATCCACTTACCACAAACTAGATGAGGCAATTTTCGACACAAAGACGTCAATGCATGCAATCACTTCACCAAGTACATTTACCACCTCAAAAATACTTTCTGACGTAAGTGACTACTTATAATGAATGTTTAATTTTCTTTTGCATTTGCATATTTTTATCTCATATGTAGTCCCTTTATTAACTGGTTTTATTGAGAAGAGGTGTTTTATTTATAATTACACTTTTATGCTTTACAGTTGTTCGATCTAATTCATTTTGTAATTCGACTCAGCAGCGTGTTTGTGATGGTAAAGAAATGTTCGTCTGGGAGGCAGTGTCTCGTGGAGTCCACAAGATACGTTTTAAGACCTTCAATATTTAATACACACACGACAATTGTCTTAGAATGAAATATATTCTAAGCTTTATCTGTATAAAAGTACAAATGTAGGGCCTACAAGAAACAGACAGACAATTCTAATATACCTCATGCACAGTTCTTTGATTTATAGTAAACCTTCTAACCTTACGGCAGGTTGCTTGTGGAATCCGTTACCAGAGATTCTTTTAATGCTTTTAATAGCTGTACTCAATTTCACGAACGATGGCAAATTATTGACTTGGACCAATATTTACTTGCATGAAGTTGACTATAAAGGGAAATAGTTTATTTAAATTGTATGATGTATTCATGAGGAGATGAATGTTTGTTATAAGAAGTACATTAATTTTATTGATTTTAATATTTCTATACTAATTCGTAGGGCATTATTTTGACTTAGTTTATGGTCTGTTATGTATTTTGAAATTTTATGTTTTTATGTACGTTTATATTTTTGTGTATTACGAATTAATTTTGTTTACCCCTGATATTTATTTACATTATTGATTACCATAATAAATATTTAATTTTAATTTTAATATAGGTTAAGTGAAAGAAATGATCTTGTGGTCCTAGCTTGTAAAAAAATAATTGCCTCCAATTAATAAATTTCCCACTGACGTCATAATAAGAATTGCATAGTAATGAAGTTAAACTTGCATGGCAAAAAAAAAAAATTATAGTAAAAAAATTAAAAAAAATACATAATGTATCGAAAAAGTATTACAATCAAGTAAAGGAAATATAAAAAGAAATATAAGAGTATTTACAAACAAAGAAATTTGTTTCAGGTTTATTTATATAATAATTGTTTATCTTGTTAGAAAAAAATATGATTTATATGTTCCATTAGAATTTAGAAGTACGTAAACAATCACATATTAATCAACGACGTACGACGTATATTATTGTTTTTATACAATGTTTGATTACAAAATAAACGTATGTCATAGAATAAGCAATACGTAAAACCCAAATACTGTATTACACAAAATCCGTTTTAATATACATTGTAATTTAACTAACTTTGTTAATTCATACATTAGAATTGTGAATTGTATCGGGTATTTTTTAGAAGAGGTCCGCCATGAATGTTCAATGTATGTAAACATACTGTGACTAAATATTATAAGTCTGAAGTTCAACCAAATTTTTTTAATGATTCCATATTTGTTATATAAAATAACTTAATTGTTGACGTAATTTATAACTTAATTGACTCTAGATACATTTTTGTTAAAAGCAGCGGTCCTCTTCTAAAAAAAATTGTATCCACAAATAATATCTTAACTTTTTGCGTAATAAAATCGGCAAGTAAAAAAAAATATGTTCATATATTGTTTAGTGTGCTCGACAATATTATTTATCGGTATAATATTATTTAAGATAGTTTTTAACTTAATTATATAACATTATTAAATAAATACCTTGCAATATATGATGCATACATTTTTATTCTCAACATTATCCGGTACATTTGATTGTTCTTCCTTTGAAAAATACGGATAACTAATATGAAATTTATTAGGTTATCACTATATTTAAATGATTTTTAAAATTTTTATTTTAACCGATTGTGTAAACTAAGGTGACAAGTATAGAGAACGAGTATTAATTTAGAAATTTATTTGCATTCAATATTATTCTTGCCATTTGCAAGAATTCCTTTTGTCAATAATGCTAATTAATTGGTAAATGTAACAGCAACATGTCAATGTGTAAAAGTATTGAAAACAAACTTCTTTCATCGTTCTTCCTAATCTCTTCACTTAAAATAAGACCAAAGATGTGGTCTAGTTGCCTTCTCTATGAACTAAATTGTTTTCAATTTAATATAAGTGCAGTCAGTTCTTTCTGTGAATTCAAAATCAAGGATAAAATTAACACTATACAATGATTTTCACAAATATCAATGTTGTCAATACACCGAAGATGTTAAACATGTTATGGATATTCCATTCATTATTGTTGTTTACACTTTTAAAAGAAATCCATTTTTTAAACGATGTACTACTGAAGCACTATGCCCCATCAAGTATCCATTATCTTCAATTTACTAATTGAAAATGGAAGTTTTAAAGGGTTTTACTTGTGGGCTACGTTAATGCAAGTTATTAATACAAATTAATTTATTCTAACATACAAATTTCAAAAAACTTAAAATAACTTTTGTTAGTAACACTTTAGTATAGAATAGTTTGCAATTTATACTTTATATATAAAACAATTAAGAAAGTACCCACTCACGTATAAAAATATTAAGTTGAATTTACAATCTATACTTCTAATAAACACAAGCATAATATTATTCCTTTAGAAGCTTTATACAAATAGGAAAGTATAAACGTATATTGTAAGAAAATGATTTATGTTCATAGAAATTTTCCCGTTTTTATTTATTTTGTTTAATTTGCATTTTTTTCAAATTATTTGTGTGGAAGGTTGCTTGCTTGAGGGTGCAAAATTATATCATCTAACACTACACATTACTAATAGTTTAATTAGATTTATTTTTCACAATCATTTAAATAACATCAATTTATTTTAGAATTTATATTCCAAAAACATCTCCTAAGTGACTAATAGATGGTTTTGTATAATTTATATCGCCAAATGATATATATTCCATGATAGTAAGTTACGACTTGTTATAACTGCATTTGCAATTATTTGTGTATGTTTTTTTTTTTACTTTTAATATAAAGTACAAGTGTATTTAAATTCAGTTTACTTTGTATACAAACAGAAAATATAAAATTCTAATATCGAGTCCAGATGGACGATTTTAATATTTACTAGAACATGTGTCACATGACATTTGTATACTTTGGGTAGTCGCAATTCATGTGAGAGAATTTTAATGGAAATATAACTTGTTTAGAACTTTGTGAAAGAATAAACATTGACATAGATATGATCTACAAGTATTACTACATAATAATATTTGTCTCCCTCAGTTCCTTGTAAATTAACATATACAAAAAACTATAATATGTAGTTACTCAATTTCTATTAATAAAATGATTTATGAAATATTGAAAAATACATGCAGTACTTAATAAATAAGGGGAAGTCATAAAAATAGCAATTATTAGAGACTTGAATTTTGTTATTGACAAAATAAGTATGATTGATATCATACATAGTTACAGTCTGTGTTATTTATTACACAAAATTATAACAGTGTAAGGATAAGTATATTAACCTGCACACACACCATAATATTCCTTGCAACAACAAAAAACGGCGTGGAACGACATACCATACAACTTTTTGAAGCTTTGAAAACAATTCTCGTACATATATTACACAACTTCTTGATTACTACCAGCCTTGTACTTTTTTTTAATACATATAAATTATAATGGAATGATAAATTATTCATACATCCAAATATATTTTACTGTTTACCGTAAAAAGTATAATAAGAACTGCAAATATGTTTACATAAAAAAATAAAACTGTTCGCTTCGCTCATCAACCCCTAACCCTCATTCTAATCGCTGCATAGTAAGTGCAATCAGATGATTCTAAATCATACAATCATTGGTACAGAGGCATATGGATCAAAGTAGAGAGGCGGGTGTAGCGATGCATGTATGAGTCTTTGCTGGAAAGACAGGCATTGTTTATGTAATATAGATATAGCTAATATATGTGAGAGTGTTTTGCATAAATCTTATAATGGTTTTACAATTTTTTTTTTTTAAATAACTGGTTTGGGTCATATTACTACAGGGTATATGACATATTATTTTAATGGACAAAGAAAAATAGAAGATGCTTATTTTATTATTAAGTTTATCTTTTACCTCTCCCTTTTATTAAATGCCTTCCACATTTCTAAATGTTTGGACAAAAACACAAAAGCAAATTTTAATTATTACTGCAATAAGTTACTGTGTGTTAAACTTTGTTGCTTAAATACAATCAGTAGTGATTGTAAGCATTTAAATAAGAATATTTGTACTTTCACGAATGATTTTAATCCTGATTTTAATTGTCAAGACAATTTTTTTTTATTCTATATTTAGAATTTCAATATTTTTTAAATAAATTTACATATATACACAAATTCAAATATCTTATTTACAAATTTGTCATCATAATGTACTCAATCGATTTAGCAATTTAATGTAGCATAAACTACTATGTCTTACTTGCATTATCACTTACCCTTTACATTGCAGGTCTAAGGTATTCTATTTTACTTTCATGTATAGTAACTAAAATTTAAACTGGAGAAAAAATATTATTGCGCTGTTCATAGTTTTAGTTCCTTTCTTCAGATACATGGAATGTTATCACTCTAAACTTATCTTCTTCTCAAAATCTCCTGCTGAATTTTCTCTTTTATAATAATCTTCTGAACGTTATAACGTTCCGTTCAAGAAATCAATTGTTTAGTATTTTTTTCCTGTTTTTTTTTTTTTTTTGGTATATATATATATATATATATACAGCCCCAGCCGGAGACCGGATATCTAGTCATATCACGTCAGCTTGGAAGCGAGCCAACCACCGTTTGTTTTACTTCCGCCCTCCTACCCTCAAATCACAGATATGATTAGAAATCGGTCCCCCTAGCCTAGATTCGAACCCGGCATCTTCTGATCCCGAAGACGCTACGTTAGCCACTAGACTACGGATTGATTAAAGAAAACTGACAAATTAACAATACTGCAGTTACATTACTATCGGTTTAAATATTACGTGTAAACGAAAATATACTTTATCAGCACCATCTAGGAGCGGTTATAACAAGTTTACACTTATACATTTACATAAATGTCTGTTAAAATGTGCAAATTTCACCGTTGTTTTTTTTTTAAATTCTACATTGAAATGATGTATCACATGACCACCTTCCCATTAGTAAAAAATCGAAGTTACATTAAAAATGGCGGATCCAAGATGGCGTATAATGTTTTTGAAATCTTAATATAATAGTATTTTTAAATAGAGTAGGTAAGTAGGTATATATATACTGAACCTTTGAAGAATATTGTATCTAGACTATAATGACGTTTAATCGATAATGTTTAACTTAGAAGATGGGTGAAGTAATAATAATTTACTTGATTTTTACTTTCTCCCCCTATACCATAGTATATGGAGAAAGTATTGTATTCGTCAAAATTTTCGAGTTTGAGTTTTTGGTGGAAATATCCGTTTTGGGTCCCCCTGAACCTAAAAAAGTGGTTTTCGGAGTGATGTCTGTGTGTGTGTCTGTGTGTCTGTGTGTCTGTGTGTCTGTGTGTCTGTGTGTCTGTGTGTCTGTGTGGATGTTATCAGACCTAGAGCCTAAACCAGTCGTTCGATTTTGATGAAATTTGGTATGGAGGTACTAATCCACGGTATCTCCAGGCGTTTTTTTCATTTTTGTGAATTTTTTATTTTTAAGGGTAATTTTCCCATAAAAACCCACAAAATAACGGAAAAATTAACTTTTCTCAAAAACGGCTCTAACGATTTTGATTAAAATTTTATAGTTTATTAGGGACCTAAAGTACTATAAACTGTAAAATTTTCATCAAAATCGTTCCTGCCGTTTTTGAGAAAAGTTGATTTTTCCATTATTTTATGGATTTTTATGGGAAAATGACTGTTAAAAATAAAAGAATCACAATAAATTGGTAATAGTATTTTTATATTAAGTTTCTATAATGAGGGAGAAAGTATGTGTCAGTTTCCTGATACCGTTTATTATTTATTTTTTAATGACAGTATGACTAGATTCTTTTTGTTGTCGCTTGCAGACAAAATCATATTAGAGAGGACAAAACACGTTTCTCAAAAGTATGGGAAATGTTGAAAATCTAGACATTAAATTTTAAATATAATTTGTATTTAATTCTACGACAGTTGTTAAGTCATAAAAATGTTATAATAAAAAAAATAAAATATGTTTTTTAAACGTTATGTTTAGTCATATATTTTAAACAAATTAAAACCCATGCCTAACCCATGCCTAACCCATTTGGTAAAAATCATACTAAACAGATTGTTAGTACCTCTGTCTTAATTAAAAGCCGAGATAAATTGTTTATTAAATATTGTCGTCCACCATTGTGTGTAAGGTTTATATTTTAAATTTTTCCTAGTCATGGTATTTTTGTAGTAACAAATATGAGGAAATCTCTCTATCTCCAAGGACAATAATAATTATAACATTTTATCCTTAAAACGGCGTATTGTCCAGTTTAAAAACAAAATTATCACTCTTATTTTAAGTAAGATTTACCTTATCTCGGAAATATAATGTTTTTAATAAATTACCATTTAAATGATGAAGTAGGCCTAATCACGTATTTCCTTATTTTATAAGAAATGTATAAAATAAGTGGACGTTTGCCAATAAGGTGTCATTAGATAGCAACACTGAACAATACGTTTTACGCAAACGATAATATAAGGCAAATAAATCCATTATTGTATATACAATGCTAAGAGTCATCATTCTTCGAGTTACAACCATGGAGTGCTTACGTTTGTTATTGAGTCTTGCTGTTTTTACAAGTGCTTCTTTAGAAGTATCAGGTATTTATTATACTAGTAGTATATATATGTCGTTAAGTTAAACCTTTTATTTAATATATTGTGGAAATATTATTTTTATTGTATAGTTATTATATATTATATAGGGATATAATTAATATCTTATGATAGATATTAACACATTTCCTGTTAAGTAATTCATAGTTTTTAACAATTTGGCAGCTTTTCAAACTTTCTCAATTATATTTCAGTTGTTTGAACAAATTGTGCAGTTTAAAAAAATCGTTTTACTTATTTGTCGTACATTTTAATATTAAAAATACCAGATTCAATCGCAAGAAATAATATGTAATTTTTATGAAGTTTACAAAACCTAATTTCTAATCAACTATTTTTAGAAATATACTAGACAGATTTATTTTTTTTAGTAAAACTTGATTTGATTTATCAGCCGTATACTTATTTACTATTACGTTTCAATTTATTTAAATAACACTAAACAATTAAAACCCTGCAAACACGAGATGAGAAAATTATGTTACTTTTAGCATTAAATTCGAGCCCACTTAAAATAATTGATCATTGCAAGTGTAGATTAAAGTGGAATTTGGCTTGAAAGCCAATGATATGGACAACTTTCTTTTCCTGGATTTACATAACTGATTCAATCCTAATGTTTTATATTAGGTTTAATCTTAATAATTTTGTTGTGAAAAATATCGATGCAAATTTCAGGGTGTGTTAAATGAATTATTAACAACTCAATTAAATCTGCAAAGATTGTAATCATTCGGCACATTATGTATATAATTCGGTGAAAATAATTTATAGTTAATTTAAATTATGAAAGAACTATGTCTTAATCTAAAACTTAAAAGGAAGTTCATGATGAATAACTCAAGTCAGTTTTAATTATGAAATAGATGTTTGTTAAAAGAGCTAGTTTTACAATAATTGTGAAATTACATAAGTTCATTTAAATTTTTGCTTGTATAAAACCAATTATGGTATGTTTGACTCAGTTTGGAAAAAATAAAACGATCCTAAATAAGCCAATAGTCTAGTAATATTGTATATATTTTACATACATTTATATTGTAAATTATTTATGAGACAAGATCTGCAAAATACATGAAATAAATTATGCAAACGGTAATTCGTTGCAGTTGTTTAATGTAACTAACCTGTCATTGTACTTTCGGGATTATCATTTATCCAAAAGTGATTATCACTTTTTTGGCATTTTCGTCCAAAAATCCTTTTTACATTTATAAAACATAAAATTTAAAATATCACGTTAATATGCTACTGTATGAAATACTTGAGTGTTTTTTTCATTACAACCTTATAGTAGGAAAACTGTTGACTTCATTCCATTGTTGAGGATTTTTTACTGGAAACACATTTATTTCATAATATAACTTTTTTTATGTGCAATTTTCATATAGTAGTCAAAAATATTTCTTAAGCCATGAACTTATTAAAATGACGAGTTAGATAATACTTAAATTATGCTAAAAGCATCAAACTTTTAGGAAGTAATAACACGCATTAGTATCAAAACAAAACAACAAAATAATTTATTTATATTTGTAAAGTAACCATATTATGTTTGTGAACCTTTTCTACCGTAGAGCGTATACGTTGAAAAAAAAACACTAGTTACTTGAATACTTCATTATATAAGAATGATTCATGTTATTTGTAATTAAAATATTTTTCAACAGTTATATATTAATATATATTATATAATACATTGAATTAAGGCTTTATTTGTATATGTTCAAAATATTATATACATTGATAATAATATGTTTACATAAAACCATATATTTAAAAAAAAATTTTTTTGTTCATTGATACAGCACACACGGTATTATATAAATTAATGTTCAAACCACAATTAAAACTACGATGAGCTACTATACTTTAACTGTCAAAATTGGTTTTCCCGTAACCAAAAAATATAAAACGACACCCCACACGGTATTTTATAATTCTGACCCGAAATCGGGACCCCCGTTGCGTGTGACTCTTTGATATCAACATAGTTTTTTTTCATAACCAAATTTTAAAATATTCTTTTAAATAACCAAAACATATAAAATGTTACCCCACATTGCATTTTTAAAATTTTGACCCAAAAATCGTTGCCCGAAATCGCTACGACACTTTCTCTATCAAAATCGTTTTTCCCGTACAAAAATACGTTTCGTATTATACTTAAGATAATAATTAATTGCTCATTTTGGTATATTACTAAACATAGAAAGGTACTTACACATACTTATTGACCGCGCAAAGCGAGGTCTCCGTTTTAATTTGACCGTTCGGCATTTCGTCTGTGTGTCTGTCTCACGATTACGGCCAAACGCCTTGACCGATTTTGATGATTTTTTGTATGAATGTTCCTTATTCCTAGGCCGAGCCATGTATGTATAAGGTTTTTTCCATTTTTTATTTTTAATCCTTTAGATAAAAGTGTAAATAGTGTAAGCTTTTTTCCAAAGTTAGTTTGTGGCTTAACCGTTAGTCGAATTTAAAAACTAATGACATTTTGCTAGCAAATTTGATTTTCAACAAAATTTTATTCTTGATTTCTTCCCGTATCTCTAACGGTAAGCTCACAAAATGGCCGTAAACTTCAAATTTGTTAAAAATCGTCCAAGTTTTTGTATTTTAACCATGTTTTTATACGTTTATTCTAAACCAATTCAAAAGTGTTGCATAGCTTTTTTTGTAGATAAAGGTTCAAATAATTCATATATGCCAGTAAAAAAATGATTGAATTAAAATTAACAAAGTTATTAGATCAAAAAACATTTATTAGTTATTAGCGTGTTCAGTAACAAAGGAAAAAAGTTCAAATTTAGGCCTCCATAAAAAGTAATACAAATTATTGTATTTTTTTTATAAATTTAAAAACGTTTCGTAATTTAGTTCTAAATAGAATTATATAGAAATATTTATCAATTTCAAATTTCTTATTTTGAAAACACCAGTTTTTATGTTCCTACTGCAAGACTGCTAACAAAACTAGGCCTGCTTTGAATAGTAATTTAGGTATAATCCTTTGCAAAAAATTGCATATAATAATAAGAAAGTGTAGGGGATAAGAAAGTGTAGACAATAAATCAAAGAATTACACTGAATACTTGTAAATTTCATAAAAGTATTTGACTTAGCTTTACTTGAATTACAAAATGAGATGAAACAAATGAAACCGCTCAGCGATAAAGGACATACAAAAAATGACCGTTGGACACCGTGGGAAGTGTTGGTACATGGGTTGAGAATAAAGTTGAGATCACTATCACGACGTTTTAACATCGTTTGTTTTCATTATTTCTAATATTGTAATATGATATAAAAGTTATGGAACTGTAAATACATTGTTAATTTTTAGTTATTTAAGTATGTAAATATTTAATTACTTGTTTTCCCTCTATAACTTGATATTTTTAGCTGTCTTACGCATTATTAACCTAAATAAAACACAATGCCTCTAAAAGAAAATCTTAAGCAGTTTAAAAAGCTCAAGAAAAGAAAAAAACGAGAACTAGAAATCCCGGAATCGCGGGATTTGTAAAATAATGTTTCGCTGGCTAAGCCTTGTGCTTACTTCCTTACTGGCACACTATTTTTAACCTAAGCTCAAAACCACATTTGTTATTTTAACGAGCGAGATCTACTGTCCACAGAACTACTAGTACACACATACCCATAAATGGTAACACACATTACTTTTAACCCGTAAGGGGAATACGAACCAGTAAAGAAATGTGTCTCTACCCTGCACAAAGAATATTTACTTTAATAATAAACCATAATGTAGTATTTGCTTGTATTATTCCTTTTCAATAATAATTTTATTATAGCCATCCACTAATATTAATTTTGAACAAAAATTATTTATTTTATAACAGAATGAATATGAGGTTATTAAACAAATATTATATTATATCTTCTTTTCGCTATACATTAGTTTCCATTTTTGCTACACTTTCCGTAAACCTTAAAAAACACTTTCTTTGTATCTTACTGCATTATAAATATATGTTTTTAATGCACGCGTTACATCTGTAAAGTAACTATTTTTTGTTGTAACTCACTACTTGCTCAAAAGTCAGTTTATCCAATACCAGATCATTTATTTATGTTACCATGCCCTATAAGTACTTAATTGTACTAGGACGAAAAAGTATTGTACGTAAACAATGCATTGCGGTACTTTAAAATCTGTAGAAAAATTAAACTCTGTACTTGAATTAATTAAGTATTCATGGGATTCTACTGGAGTATAATAAAAAGTATCGGTTATAACTTGTTTATTTCCGAGGCGTTTCCTCACTCATAAAACCACAATCACGCACCAAACAATCTATTTTAGGCACTAGTGATGAAATATACTATTCTAGTACATTACAAAATAAAGAAAAGTTGTACGTTACTTCCCTTACAAAATTACGTATTTGGTATAGGGCCTACAATAAAATTAAGAATAGGCCCTAATTAAAATATTACGTGTAATCTAAAATTATAAATTAACTAACTTAAGTTAAATAAAACCATTATTGTTTAAATATAAATAAAATAAGTAATATTATGTAGTCTGTGGTAGGGGTTTTTTTTTTTTTTGCTATTTAGTATCCTTATAACTTATATACCTTTATATCTTCAGATTCTATGTCAGTTTTGCATTATTTATTAAAACTTAAATTTTAAGATTTGCATAAGGACATTGTATATTATACAATGTTTTTAATCTTTAAATAAATTTAATAATTTCATTTAAAACAAAAAATAATTTATACAATCTTATTTTAAAAAAATGTGCATATAATACAATATTTGGGTTACATGTCTTCCAACGTTTGGATATTAAAACTTATCTCTTTTAATATGCGGTAAATTTAATGGAAAATATGTTCTATTATGTGTACTGTTCTTTTAATATTTAAATATCGTAAATAGTTTCTTTGGGTTTTTTAAAATCTAATTAAATTACAATGGTTTTCAAGATATAATAGTTACAAGGTGATTTTGAACAAATACATGGAATGGTTATTCCCATTATTTACCATTATTAGTTGTGGAAGTATTTACGAAGCTATGAAACTATTATTAAATGGATCTGCGTGAAGTGAGGCAGATGTTTAATTACGGAATAATACCTTGTATAGTTACTAATTTCGAGATACCATTTGTTGAAAAAGATGGAGTAAATAAGTAAAAAGAAAATATGTAACCAAAAATAAGTTTCCGAAAATAGACAAAATTGTTAATGGTAAAACAGTAGCAGCATACCTCTAATTCACATTCACCACCTAGGAGTGCTCACTAACCAAATTAAGTCCGATACACCGGTTTTGTAATCTGTGTAACCAGTGTAAACGAGTTTTGTATGTGCATACAAATGTTTGAACTATTAACGATCTCTACATCGAGCAAGTTTTTTTTAGGACAATATTCTTTATATTGATCTGACCGTAAGGACAAGAAGCCTGAAACTGCAGTTACCAAATACTAATAACATCGGATTAGTCTGGGGTGCCAGAAAAGGTAATCTAAATGTCTGTATTCATTTGTTTAATCCTTACGGATGTAATGCTGCATTGCTAATATTTCAAAAATAACTAATTATAAACTTGATTCTCACTGGTAACTATACAGAAAACATTAATCAGTTTTAAAATAAACTAAAATGGCATTATAAACAACGAAAATATTGTTCTACTACTGAGGGATAGCGGGTGAAAACTATTAAACTTTTATTTTATTACACCATGTCTCTACCTTATGAGCTGTCAAGAGCTGTTTATATCCTACACGCAATAACCTGGCCAGATTATAAACTGTCTTGGGATGATTATATAAATGTTCTTTTGATATAATGAATGCAATATATTTGATGTTTAAATTAAAAAATAATCACTACATCTATCAATCATTCACAATACATCAACATTAACTTCTCAATACACCATTAAAATGAATATTATAATGAACTATTTGGTGTTAACAAAAATGACTTACTGTATTAAATTTAATTTGAAGATATTAATTATACGGTATTAAGAAATGAATGTATAATTTTTTGTATATATATTTTTGTTCAATTACATGTGAACTGTAATTATAATTAAATCTTAGGCTATAAATAAATAATAATTGCAAGTAATCACTCTCTATATCTGTATATTTTTTATGAAAAATCTAATTTATGAAGAGCAAATTAATCTTATACATTTTGTTAATGTTGTTTTTTTTTTAATATACTTAGTAGTTATACCCAAGCATGGTTAAAATGTCTTAAACATATATTACAAATATATACTATCTATTGAACTTAAATATCTAAGAGTTCTCGAAGATAAGTATAACATTTATAAAACAAAACATGAACACAGAATCTAACAACTAATACGTTTGAGTTAGAAAAGTATTGGTTGTGAGATTCTGGGTTAAAATTGTATTTGATCAAAGTCTCAAAGACTACAAGTTATTAATTGAGTTATGACATCAAATTACTCACAAACTCATTTAGTAACTAACTTTAATATACTTGTAATTACTGTACATCACATGAAATAAGTAAACAAGGTACTCTTGCTATAACTGGCTTTTATAGCATATTTTGGTTTACCGCGACATCAAGTGGCAATATAGTTAGTTAATAACTGCCACCAGAGGTAAGTTTATAACTACATATTAGACATTATATTATGTAAAATGTGTAATGTGTAAAATGTGATATCTACAAGATAACCTTGCCTAAGTAAACAATATTCGTTTGTTGTGTTATATGCATTCTATCATTTTGTAAAAGGTTTATGTTTTGTATGAATTTATTCAAAATTAACATTATAAATTTAGTCACATAAAAAATTTTTACATCTTAGGTTCATTATATATTGATATAATATTAAATATTAATAGCTCTGGAATGCATAAAATAAAAAAAATATAAATTATGTATAATATCTTTACTAAACCATAAAATATAGTATAATTTCTATATAATTATTTATGGAATCGAAACATGTTATTAGAGTACCGTTGTTCAACAATAATGGTAAACGGTTACACTAAAATCGTTAATGGAAATGTTAACCGTATAAATCCTTTATTGTAAAAGTAAACATTAAAGTTTATATTTTCTTTCAAATTATAAAACAAATAATAGACTATTTAACAATTTTATAATTTACGAAAACTAAACAAATATTAGTTTGGTATTTTATATCTGTCTTAAATATTGTTTTATCTATATGTTTATCTATGTTTATGTTATAAGTAACACCCTTTATTAAATAAATTGTCATCGCGTGTGCTACCAGCAAGGTTATTAAACGTATTTTCATAAACTTCATTGTTATGTAACCATAATTCATTATATAATTTTGTATTCGAGTAACTGTCGTGTTTTAAAGTCGTGACTTGATTAATGACACTACTAAGGCAAAGCCAACAAATTAAATATTAAAGATTAGTAAATCTCTGTTTTTAGGCGTAAATGCCTTGTTGTTGAAAGTAAACAACCTGTTGTCACGGAATTAGCTTGGGAGTGAGTAAAATCGTAATTTAAGTAAACTGAAAAATGGTTTATTAAATAACAGTGATATATTAAAACAACAAAAATTGCAAAGCCTTTTGAGATTAGACAGAATTATTTTCTATATGTTTGAATTACCTAATAGATGGTTTAAGCAATATGAATGCAATGGTTGTGATAAAATAATACAGTTTAAAATGTAATCAGTACACGTTTGTCTTTAATTGTATGTAATGTTTAACAAAACAACTTAAAATTATTGTGTAATGGATACGTTTAATTAACTTACTGCAACTATGAAATAGTAACTGCGATTAGTTAAAGACAATCAATATCCCCTACGTTGTCAGGAACAATACCACCCCTTATTATTAGGGTTGTACTAAGGAGGGGAAGAGGATAGGGGAATAAATTCAACATGTCTTGATTAACTATTGCGTTTACAACCCCTATAACCTGCTCAAACTGTTATATTAGGATGGTTCATTACCAAACAGTCTGTGTTTACTTTAAGTAATAATAGTGTAACGTCTTTATAGTAAACTAATATTGTGGGGAACAGTTAAAAACTAATACAGGAATATTTATATATTCTAATTTGTGATAATAAACTAAACTAAAATATATCGATGGCTAAATGCACTATAATTGTATGACAATTTTATGTAAACTTTTCGAAATAAGCAAAAAAAGGATTTATAATTTGGGGGACAAATGTTCAACCCTCAAAATATTCAACAGGATTATAAATGTATGCATTCGATAAGATTTTATTAGACAACAATAATATTTTCTGGCTAATTTGTATTAGTTCTGCCAACTTTAATGCAATAATTTACAATAAAAAACATACTATATTTGTGCTTAAGCAGTTTAACTGACTTGTGGACATACTGCATGTGACCTGCATGTGTGCATATAATGCAATTGGCTGTTGGTTTTAATAATAACAATAATAATCTTTATTTACTGAGGCGAAGATAGAACCATTGTTTCCTCTCTACCACTTAACCTGAAATTTAAAAATACATAAATACATACAAATTCGTATTAAAAACAAAAATTAATAAACAAACAAAGTTACAAATAAAAAATACTTCTAAAACATAATGAATAAAAACTGAGAATTAAAAATATACACATTTATCCCCTAAGTAAAATGAAACTAAAAGTTAATTATGCTACACTATAATACATAAACATAAACATATGTTATAGTCTTAATGTGGTTAGAAGTCCTAACATACAAAAAGTGTGCACACAAGCATTCAGCTTAGACAAGTGATGGCTGTAAAAACTAAGGACATACATTACGTACAATAATTGTGCACAAACAAAAGCTGTCTTGTTCAAAATTGATAAAAAAAGGAACTACAATTATTATTATTTGGAAGGGACACACAGTTTTTGTGCATGGAGAAAGAGCTATACTCAACCTATACAATGTTATAAATATCTCATTTTTGCCAAAACGTGGACATATACAATGATTGTGCATTTGCCATCGATATATCAGATATACCATTTGAATTGCCCAGCTTTAAATTTATATTCCTTTAGCTTTTATTTATTATTAATTACGTACAAGGAAGACAAAAGAATGAACCTACATGGGTATTTTCGAATTGCTAGATATATTTTGTAAAACTCATTTCAACAAACGCAAATAAAAAATAATAGGATAGTTCGTACTTGAATTATTTTACCCTGTATTCAAATTTAATTGTGACAAAATTGTTAGATTCGTGTTATAATGGCAAAATTAATGTGTTACAAAATTTAAATGGATGTGGAATTTTATGTATGTTAAATTTTAACTTGCACAGTTAACTTATTTCTTACAGGGAAATTTTATAAGCGTAAAATCAATAAAGCTTACGCTTATAATAGACACGCTTAGACATTGGTAGTTAATTAACAACCATTAAGTACAAATATATTAATGACCGGTTTCAATTTTGTAAATAACGATAAAGTGTGATTACAAATACCAATATATGGTTTGGTTATCATAGTTTAATAGTTAATCTACGATCTAGGTTCAGATCAAGGTTTTAGTATACATTGTAGTTTTTTAAGTGTAATGGATTTTTCTTTTTTAAACTAGAAACAGATTTAAAATATGTTTATCATACAAAAAAAAATCGCATTTAACATTAGTTTAATTAAAAAGTGATTGACGAAAATGATATAACAAGCTAAGCATAGTTTAAACAAGTAATACATAAATAAAATTATGAAAAATATTTAAGAAATGAGTAAAGTTAAAGCATGGTTTATAGTATAAATGTAACACTCTTTTGCAATGGATAAAATGTGAGTGGCAAAATATTATTTTATAATACTACAAAACTACCTTTACTAATTTCGATTTATTAATTGTTAGTGAATAAAGTATTTTATACATACTAGATACGTTCGTACGTAGACTTTAACACGTAACAACAATTTGGGTGTATATAAAACCAAAATTTACTTTAAGTTAAACGTTTTTTTCTGTGTATTCTGTTCTGAATAAAACCATTTGGTCGCTGTAGGGGTTCAAAAGTTATTTGGTTGTATAATTACAATATTTGAAAGCTACTTTAACTGTTAACAATTATAGTATTTTTATTTTTAATTTATTAACAATAATTTGTAGTTCTAAAACATGCATAGTGCAACAAGCTAAAATCACACATTTTCATTGCATAACGTGTCAGTCATCGTAAAATTGCATTACTGTTTGCAAATTGGAGTACTTTGAATATATATATATCTTTTTCAATAATAATAAATGTATAGTAAGACAAACTTTTTTTTTTTTTTTATTATATATGCATATTGTAAAAAAGGGGAAACGTATAAATAAATGGAGAGTATTACTAAAGTAAAAATAAAAGATTCATATTTATACCTCTAACTATTTTAAAATCTGATATAAAAAAATTTTAAAATACAAAAACAAAGTATGTTATTTATATAAAAGTTATACGAAATAATAAACCCTCGCAGTTTGTTTTTATCCACTACGCAGTGTTGCCTTATATCCCTGTTTATCTTGCTTTCCCCTTTCCAAGAACAATACCAGCAGTAACTCTTTAAATATCAGGGGACTTATATCCCTTGTGGGTTTTAATATCTCCCTCATGACGATGGCCACAGCCTCTGCTTGCTATTATTGTGATGCTTATGTGACTCACGAATCTCGATGATCTTTCATTATTAGTCATGGAGATACGTGGGCTGAGGATTAGGGTATAATTGATACGGTACATAAATGTATTTTTTAATTGTTTTATTTATTCCGATTTTAACACAAATATTATTTAACTGATCTTTGCAAATAATTTGTATTCTCTTAAATTGTTCAAATGTAATTAAATAAAATCTTTTGAACCAAATGTTTGTTTTAATTAGATTCCATCTGATGTATAACGAGCAGGAAATACGAATGATCTCATTAACTGATTATTACAATTTCTAGAAATTTATGTTTTACTATGTCTTCGTCTTTGCTTCAGTTATAAACTGCAATATAATTCTGCTGGTTTGAGCTTAATTACTGTAATTTGATTTACCTATAATATCTTGCGTCTTGCCTTCATTAATATAATTCTAGAAGTAAACAGAACGAGAAAACTTTAAAAATGTATTACGTTTAATATAGATCATTATTTAATGATCGTATGCTATTGTTACGTTTACATTAAGCTAGACATAACGTGTGCACACTACAGTAAGACAATCCACATCTAATTAGTTCTTGATAACAACCTTTAGTTAGTCACACGATGTATTTCATTAACAAGAATTATAAATACATTCAGATTCAAAGGCAAGCTTTGAAAAGGCGACTTTGTAATTTATGTAATAGGCTATTATACAGGGTGTTTAAAAAAAAACGTTCCAAAACTTTGGGATATGATTTCTCATACAAAAAGTAAGAAAAAAGTTCCTATAAACATAGGTCCGAAAACGCTTCGTTTTCCAGATATCCGCCATTTTGTTTTTTGTACAAAATAATTCATATCTAGAGAACGGTTTGACTGATTGAGTTCAAACTTGGTATAAAGTTTAACCTGACAATGATATAGCTCAAGAAAAATAAACGATTAAATCCAATAATGCGTTTCAAAATGGCGGCTGTTTGAAAATTACAAACCTAAATTACTCCAAAACCTTACATTTTAACGAAAAATGTCAAGACACCTTTTTTGTAGCCCTTTTGATTCCCTATCGGATGATGTAACTGTCAAAACAATCGGATGAAGGATAACAGTTAAGTTATGTGAACTAATTGGTTTATTCAACCCGGCATCCTCCAACACAGTAAATACTACAATATTGTATGGACATTTTGCTGTCATTACCTTTTAACTTAGCTATTATCCTTCATCCGATTGTTTTAAATCCATAGGGGATTTTAAACACCATCCGATAGGGAATCAAAAGGGCTACAAAAAAGGTGTCTTGACATTTTTCGTTAAAATGTACGGTTTTGGAGTAATTTAGGTTTGTAATTTTCAAACAGCCGCCATTTTGAAACGCATCATTGGATTTAATCGTTTATTTTTCTTGAGCTATATCATTGTCAGGTTAAACTTCATACCAAGTTTGAATTTAATCAGTCAAACCGTTCTCTAGATATGAATTATTTTGTACAAAAAACATAATGGCGGATATCTAAAAAACGAAGCGTTTTCGGACCTATGTTTATAGGAACTTTTTTCTTACTTTTTGTATGAGGAATCATATCCGAAAGTCCTGGAGGGTTTTTAGTAAACACCCTGTATACATGACAGACTCATATATTGGACAAAGACTAACAACTTAAAAAAAAACTCCATATCAAATAATAATCAAAGGAAAACCGCAAGAAGTGTAAGAATGATTAAAACTGTACTCGTTATTACAACATTAAATTATGCAGTTAAATCATTGATATACGAGTAAATTACAGACAAAAATTTATGAATTTAACTTCTCGGAAATACATTGTTTTTTAATCAATCACTATAAAGCCGCAAACACAAACACCAAATTTTAAATATATTATTATTTGATATACGTGTAATGACAAATTATATGTTTATTATACTTTAATACACATATTATAAACTAGCTGCTAGCCTAGGTTTACATTGAAACTATTTAAACCAATTTTTATAGAGATGTACTTAATTTGTGTCATTTCCCTTAATCAATTAACTATTAAACCTAATTTATATAATAATATATCTTTACAAATTGTATTAACTTTCATATTTTAGTAATTCTTTTTCAACAATTAGACACTATTTTATATGTGAAGAAGTTACAAGTCAAAATGTGTGGCCTGGTTATACTAATACAAATGTTTTTTTCCCAAATGATGTATGGTTATTTAAATTTTACCTTTTAATCTAAACAAATTCATAAAGACTGTATTACAATAACATTATAGCAACATAAAGATGTACTTAATTATTCCGATGCAGCTTTGCAAAACACATTCTTGATTTGAACACTGTTTGAGTTCATTAGTCCCTTAGAACCATTGTAATACCAAATGTACACAGCTTGGGTTGAACTGCAAACACAAGTCAGTTTAATATTCTATATAGACTTTAGCTCCAGCACTCACCCTTCATTGCAGGGCTATTTTGATGTTCTGATGTGTCATAGGTTCACTGCATCTTGCTCAATAACGTGAATCAGTGAATCCAACATTGAATGGCACTCATCACCTGATGAAATGGTAATTTGTACTTATAACAGTTTGTTGTCGGCTTTTAATAATTACATTTTTTACTAGGTAAATATTTTTTGTCAATAGTTTATGCTTTTAATATAATTATTAGAAACGTCATTGTTTTTGCATTATAGTGACAAAATAACAGCTGGTAATTTATAATGGATTGTAGTAATTTTTAAAGTATTAATTTTTATGTAAATGCTTTTGAATTAAAATAATAGTAGTAATAATAATAATAATAATAAAACCAGGATTACGCGGATAAAATAATAATGGATATGCAAAGAAAAATCAAGAAACTAATTTGCCTGAAACAAATTTACACGTTATGGTATATCACGGAACGTTTTAATTCCAAGCATTAATATTTCTTAACATAATATTTGATGGACTTGCTTTTTTTAAATAATATTTTTTATGAAACTGACGAACTAGACAAGTGGCATGTATCTTAGAAATAAATACAGACATATATTTTAAGAACTCAATCCACTTCAAATAATTGCATTTGTAACGTTTACAGAACAAATAATAAGAAATGTTTTAAAAATTTAGAAAAATATATTTTCAAACCAAATATCGTTCAAAATTCTTGCTGGATTGTAAATGACTACTACTGGATTATAGGATTATACATAATAGCAACAGTATTAAATAAATCGATTAAGTTGTTTTTGTTTTTTTTTTGCGACATCTATATATTTAAAGCTGTAAGGAAAACACATTAGGACAGTTCGTCTGAGACTTCTACTGGGTCGATTTACATGCGGGTTTTACCAAAACAAAGGTTTTCGGTCCTATATTAGCAGGTTTTATTTGTATTTTGAAAATATTTACGTTAAATGGGTCAAAAATTAAAAATAAACTTTTCTTATGGAGATTAAACATGGGAGAAAAAGTCAACTTTTTCAATCCTTATGACAGTTCGTCTGATACTTTCACTGGATTGATTTACATTAAGTTTATACCAAATAAAAGCACAAATATTCTATATTAAAAGGTTTTATTTAATTTTACGTCATCTTAATTTCTTAAATTAAAGAAATCCACATTTCCAAACCTTTACAATGATTTTATTTTATTTTGCAGTTCTTCAATCAGCTGATTGTAAAGAAACAAGGTACTTTGTCTAACAACAGAAGAAGAGCAAACGCTCATATAATATAACAGCTGATTTCACCCATCATCAGCTGTACAAAACCTAGCATAGATTGTACTTTCGGGTTGTGTTATCAATTACAATTAATCAATAATGTAATTCTTCTGATTTGATTGTTTTAATATGAATGATAAAATTAAGGTAGGTTATAATACGTTATAAGATTTTCTTTGAGGTTATAAAGTGAATATAAATACAACCTTTTATCAACATTGAATTTATACAAATTTAAAGAAGATACCTATTTGTCTACCTTCGGAAACATACGTACATCTTCTTATAACATATAAATATATTCGAGTATTAATTTCTTTATTATAATATTAATAACTTCTAAATCATTTCATAATCAATACGAAATAAAAAAAAAACAATTAAAAGATAACATTTGTATAATTATCTTGATATACAATTAATGTCTACATAAATACAACATTTTACAAATAGGCCTACTGTTTTAAATAGGCCTACAGGATACCTTTAAAAACTCAAAGTTATAGTTTGTCTGATTGATCTATGATACCGTGATTTTTTACGGGATCTTACTACAAGTTATCTTAATTTCAAAAATAAAAAAATCTGCATTTCCAAACCTTTGCAATGATTTTATTTTACAGTTCTTCAATCAGCTGATTGTAAAGAAACAATGTATTTTTTCAAACAACAGAAGAAGAGCAAACGTTCGAGAAGCATTTGATTTATCATGGCCAGTACCTAAAAATGTATACAATTATTATGTATTATTCTTTAAATGGAAAGAAAAAATAATTTATTTTTATATTATTTACACTCTACAGTTTTATAATCAAATAAATAAGTTCGATGGGCAACAACTATCTATATATTTTAAGTTAGGCCTAGACTAAAACAAATTAAATAAATATTGCTTATTGTTGATTCAGTAATCAGCTGTAGTCTCTAATATTTTCATTAACAGTTTATTTCAAATTTTAACTCAATTATTAGTATTTATAATTTTTAGGTTAGGTTTTTATTAAAGTTTAGACCTGAGCCTTGCTGACTACACAACGGGTTCCAACAGGAAGTTTGGGGGGAGGGGGTTGGCGTGTGGAGCACGCAGGGGTCTCCCCTACTTTTATTTAAACTTGTCCTGATCCAATTTAATGTACGCAATCGCCTTTATTGATAAACTTTGACGAGTGAGAAGAAATTACTGTATTTAGTAATAATAACAATACACCAATTCTTACACACTTCCGTTTTGTTATAAAACTCGTTTCAACTACAAAGTTGTTCTCCCCGGTGATATATAAACTACAAATAGTAGTTATAACAATTGCAAATTAGTAATATAGGGACTATTAAACTTTTGAACTAAAGATTTATTATAATTCAACTATTTTTAGCATTAAACAATTTAATAAAATTATAGTTATGCCAGAGGATAGCGATCACTATAAGTGTAAATATTTGCTTTTAAAATAGATTAAGAATTTAAATCTGAGAAGATTTTACAATATATGCTTGTAATTTTGTTTATTATAAATTTGAATGAATTTAGATGTTTCATATGTGTCTATATTTTTTATTTATAAACATAAAAGAATCTATAAATAATTTTTAAGTAAATACAACTTTTATCATCTTAATAAAACATATATATGAGAGTACTACAGACAGAGATATGGATTACAGTTTTTTGTAATAATAGATCGTTTGCCTTATTAAGTATGAATGGAAGAGAATTTATCAAGAGAGAAATAACGAATAACACGTACGAGATTCTACCTGTGTAAGAAACAAGAGATGATGGCAGAATGAAATTTGGCGCCACTCCTTTTATATGTCTTATCTGTCTTACAAGGTAATCAACACTATGTCAGGTTATAAATCGAGTTAGCTGGAAGGCATTTTGTATGTTAAGTCTATAGAACAATATCATTTTGTACACAGCTATAAAACTTTCTATTTTGTTGGGCAATTTTATAAAGGAGTCTGAATAAAAATCACATAACATATTGGTAAAATGTAATAGACTTTTATAAGTTAATTAACTTCCTGAGTTGCTCAGTTACCAATAAGACGTGTATAATAAATAACAGCAACAAATTTGGAAAAAACGAATTTTCAGTCTTGATATTTATTTCTAACTAATAACTATGAATTAAGGTTTACTACTAACAATACAGATTATTTAATTATTTACATTATTTTATTGTTAAGTAAAATTAAATTAGAAAATCTATAAATAATTATTACAGTTTATTTGATTTTAAATAGTACAACATATTCTTAATTAATTTATTAACAACTTTTTACGGTTCTATTGTAACTCCTAATCCCCTCGTTAACACCTACTTTTAAAGGTGATTAGAGTCACTACTAGGTGCATGCAATATGATAAATTACAAATCTTAAGGAATATACTTTGATACAGAAAAGGAATATACTTTAACACAGGAATATATACTTTGAATACACACTTTACATAGAAAAGGAATATACTTTGACACAGGAATATATATTTTGAGTAAATACTTTACAAAGAAAAGGAATATACTTTGATACAGATTAAATTTGTTGTAGGTGTTACAACGGGCAAAACCCTGTTGTAATTTGGAATTTTGAGTTTTGTAAAAAGAAGTTTGCAAAAATCGAATTTTCGAGTATGCATCCGGTAACAACCGTTTGTAAGTCATGAATCGACAAGTCCGGACAAGAGCGTCGTATGCAAACAAAATGCGACTCTTGACTACGACAAGAATGAGCAGAAAAGATAACTTAGCCTGAAAAAACTGATTTCTGTGAAAATAACCGAAATCTAGGAATTTACAAATTTGGGAATATTATTTGGTTAATGTATTACGCTAAAAACATGTGTATTGGTCATCTAGTTCCTGAATCGTAGATAGAAAAATTTATTAAGTTATAAGCGTTAAAAGTTAAGGGAAAATTTCAAATTAACTCAAAATTAAAAAAGAGTAGTATTTTTGAAAATGGTAAGAAATTTCAAGAAAGAAATGTTATATGACAAAACTCATAATTTTGATAATTAAAGATTTTAGAAAAAAGTGCAAAGTTTGCATAAAGTTAAAATATTGAAAAAAGAATTTTAAAGTAAATTAAATGTAAACAAGCTATTAAAAAAAGAAAGTATTTTAAGAGAAAATAAAGAAAACATTAAATTTAATTAAGTTGAAAAGGTGACAAATTTCACACTAAAAAATAAAGAGCTTAAAGTAAAATTAAGTTTTAAGGTTAATAAAGAGATTAAATAGAGTCATAGGTATTATATTGTATTGTAAACCACCAGTATTTGAAATGAATTTCGGGAGTAAAATTAAAACAAAAAATGAGAAAAATCGAAAATTGCTAAGTCCCAGAAAAACCCCTTCAAAAAGGAAAAACAAAATGAAACTGCGGCCATGGACAAAATTCACAGGTCAAATGAAGGTGTCGAAAGGAAAATTGAAAAAAGTAAAAAATGAAAAAAATTTCAAAAAACGTTAGGCAAAAGATTAAGATTAACATAAAAAGTGAACAGAAAATCGCACAACAACGATTCGACTTCGAGGAGAAAGAAGACATCATGCTAATTAAGAATCTTTAAAGAAATTCAAAATCGGAGCAAAACTGCAAAAGTTATTAAGAAATTAAGAAAGACAATAGCCCATGGAAACAACAGGCCAACGTCAAGAGAGTAGGAGGGAGAAGCCTAAGAAATTTCCGGGGGAAAATCACAAAGTTAAAAAACGAGTTTGCGAAGAAAGTTATGGAAGAAAAAGGATGAAAATAACATGACAATTCATGAAACAATTTATACTACAAACCAGTACCAAAATACTTTGAAAAAGTTAAGTTTCAAGAAAGTTAAAAAATAACTAAAATCAATGGTGAAAGTGGTAGGAGAAAACCATATATAAGCCGATGACGCGTCGAACGCGTTCTTCTCTTCTCTAAAAAAGTCTTCTCTGAAAAACTTCTATTCTCTAATAATTTTTCTCAAGGCTTCTCAAAAATTCTCAATAGTGCGTCTTAATAATTCTTCATCTTCATGAAACTTCTTAATAAGCTTCTCACGTATCTGGACTTCAAGACTCCTACGCAGTAATCGAGGGACAGGACGATACATGAATCTGGACTTCTGATGGAATAGCGAGGCGAACTACCCGAGGGAAACCTCACTACAACCAGGAACCGAACCTACTAACCACATACAACTTCAGGACGACTACAAGCAACCATAAGGTCAGTGAAATGCGTATGTTACGTTATATTTTGTCCCCAAAATTTGTCTGAAGTTAAATTTAAAAAGATTTATTTCATATACTGGGTTAGGTAGGATAAGTTTAATTAATCTCTTGAGAATTATTTTTAAATTTAAGTTCATAGAAAAAAAAGTAGATTCATTAAAAGTAGCCTATAGTTAAATTTAAAAATAAATAAAATCATATATTGAATAAATAAAAAGATAAAGTAAATGTAAATTAGAACGTTCTGTCTATTTGTGTAATACATGTGTTAAATTAAGTGTAAAAGTTATTGTTTGAAAGAAAAGTTCTTAAAGAAAAATATTAACATATTAATTGAAAGTTTAATTTAATTTTGCTTTTAGATAAATAAAATTTATCATTTATTTACAGAACAAAAATTACTTGAGCTTTAAATTACCTGTGTTGATGATTATCCATTATTATGTCCTGTGTTTTATACAATTAATAGTAAATATATGAAAATGTTATTAAAAGCACAAATACGTTACTAAGGCGGTTTCAGAGTTCTCACGTCTCTGAGATTTACCAAAAGGGTAAACAAGAGTTGAAATTATCTGAGCTAATGATGTTAAATTCTGGAAGTTGTAAAATTAATTGTTGAGAATAAACAAAATTTTATTCAAACTAAGTTGCTTCACCTGCGTGAAAAAAGAAAGTAGCCTTTTGCCTTCCAGTAGGTGAATGTAATTTATTTTATAACAGAAGCTTGAGTTGCAAAGTGAGGCCAAATTAGTGTAAAATTGTCGCCCGCAAAGTAGGGCTGAACGTTGATAAAATTGGTGCGCGCAACGTCTAGGCTTTCCGTTGTAGTGTATTTGTAACAATTCTTGTAATGACAATAATTTATAATGTACTGTTCGTATTGCGAATTGCATTTAAATTGAATTTACCTAAGTATACAATCATAATAAAGTTGTACTTTCAAAGTAAAATAATTAAAGAAACTATTTACTAATCTTTATAGTGAAATAAAAATAAAAACTACTTCGTTTAAAAAAATACGAGAGTCTTAAATGTAAATTAAATTAGGTAAATAACTGTGCTACTATTTTATTTGTTTCACGTTCATAAAAATAATTGTAGGCCTAAAGAAGCTCAAATATCATTAATGAATCAGTTGAAACATATTTCGAATTATTGAAATAAAATGAATCAAAATCTGTCTATTCTTTATATTACAAATAATTTTGTTAATATTAAGCAAGTAAATTCCAGTAGTAATTGTAAGTAAAGCCTGTTTAAAGTTCATACTGGTAGGGATTGTTATATATTATGCAGTTCATTACATAAAATATCCAGACACAACTATTTCATATAAACCTCTAAGAAGGCACAAATATGATTATAATAGATACACTTTAATTGAAGTTTAGTATTGATACAATTATTTTATAAATTTCAAATGTTGTAATAATTTTGTAATGTTCCTATTTTAGGTTTTAAAGATACAAAAGTTAATTTTGAGAAATGCAAAAATGTATTACTTATTTCATATATTTCAAGCTTACAGCATAAATACTGTGTCATTACTCGGTTGTAATATTAATAAAACCTTTTAAACTTTGGTGATTTTTATATAAGCCGTATTGGTTCCTACAATTTTAAGTTAATAATATTAGAAATACAAATTAAAGAATGCGAACTATTGTGGTATTTAAGATAATTTAAAATTATCAACTAATTACTTTATAACAGTGTTGCTGTTTGAAGATCCTGGATGATTTTATTGAAACTCAATTACATAGACTTTAAATGTTATACTCTTTTTATTATTATTTTTTGTGCATTGCTGCATTATTATGTTGTGAGTTTAACACACAACGCTACCAAAATAATTAACCAAGTACTGAAATAATTAACTTTTTGGAAAATATACTTACAATAATTTGATCTACAACCAAAGTTACATTATTACTTATTTATCTCTCATTACAAATTTTCTATATGCAAACAAGTAACTTAAAGCAATAAACAGAGCCAGGTTTTTCGAAATTTAAATTACTTTAATACATTTTCTATGAAAAAACAAACACACTTTTTAACTTTTTGTCAAATTTAGTCACAAAAACATTTATGTGGTTAGAATGCAAATTATGTTGTTGGCCAGCAGAGCGAAATTACCGTTATAACGTGTATTTTGAAACTTGTAAACCGAAGATAGTTCAAAGGTCAAAAGTTCAACTGCCACCAACACAAAGAACACACTTGTTGACAGCGAATAACGTCTGAACCGCTTCATATTTACAATTCAATTAAAATATTTCAATATTTTCCTGATTCATGGTTTAAAATAGCATTAGGAACTTTATATTTTCATTTCGTAAACATTTAAATTAAGAAAATTGTTTGTAAAATGTACAGAGTATAACCGCCAATACCATGATTGATAATTTAATTTTGATACACCGTAGTACTAAACTTATTAATTTTAAATTTTATATGGAAGAACCAGGGACATTTAAGGCTTATCAACATACTTCGTAAAAATAATTTGAATTCTCGTGATACTTAAAATCGATTAGCTAAAAGCATTAAATTTGATATTAAGGAAATATTATATTGCACGTATTATATTAAGTTTGTGATCCATTCAAAGAAAGATTGATATTCATTTTAAGCTAATAAACAAAAAAACCACTGGAATGGCACAAGTCTTACAAGATTGTTTTCATACATAGGTCTAGAATTACTGTATGCGTTTATGATCATAAGTAGGCTACAATGAATGATGCAATACAGTACAGTAGGCTACTCAAAAATAAATGCCGATTTTTTACAATTCCGATACCTATCTACCTATATATTGCAAAATGTTTGCAGAATTTGTAACTCTAATCTAGTTTTTCTTTGTTTTTGATTGTAAAAACCATACCATATTTAGGACTATTATATTAAATACTGTATCTTCTTTTTTGTACTAGCACCTATTCAAATTTTGTCCTATATACATTCTAGTATAAATATTAATGTGTCTTTTAATTTTGCTCTTAAGATACAGTAAAGGAAATTATTAGGCTATAGTACTAGACGCTGATTCCGAAAGCTTGATATCAATTGTTTTTTTTTATAATTATGTTGTTTAAATATCTAAGAAATCAGAATATTGTTTGCATGTAAATTAAATTTTTAAAATATTACATCTGATATTGGTGTGGGTTATAAAAGTTGCAACAATATTATCCCTTTTTAGTTTTTTAATACCTAAGAAACCTTAATATTGCTTGCTTGTAAATTAAACGTTTAACTTATATTAAATCTGATATTGGTTTGAGTTACAAAAATTGCAACAATATAATCCCTTTTTATATTGTATATTTGTAGGCCTAGTTCTAACTTGCTTTTATATTTTCTAGGCCTACCTTATGTTTAAATCTTAAAATTTTATTTTTTCTCTTCGACCATCTTTGCAGAATACTTTCAAATACTACATGTTGTACAATCCAAATGTTGCTAATAATGTTAGTATGCCAATATCTTGAATTGGTAGCTTATTTGTCTGTTCAAATAAATCTTTTAACAAATAATGATAAAGTGTGAGTTTGTAATAGAGAATATGTACATTGGAGTATATATTGACTTTATATTTACTATGTAGTTTTTCCTTATTTAAATTGCTCAGCATTTTAGAATCAAGCTGCCAGATTAATTAAGAATTTGTCTACAACAAACAATTGTCATTTTTTGTAGGTTCCTTAAGTTTGTTTTTACAAATAGCCTAAAGGTTAGAGGTATAGCAAATACAAATTATGTCATTCACAGCCATAAATTAATGGTGACTATTATAAATAATATAACTACAATAAAGTAGTAAACATAGTTACAGTATAGGCCTACACCTCAAACCCAGGTGTTTTATTAAATAATTTTGAACCCAAAGGTAAAACATTTTTAAGAAACTTGCCTAGTTGGTTACTAGTAAAACCTACACAGATTAATTATTGCCTAGTTTATTATAGGTATAGAATCCAAAGCTAAAACTAGACGACACAACTTCGGCGAAAGTTTACAACACTGCTCCCTGCTGATATCTTTGCAGTTGACGATCTTTTTAATTGAATATTATGTGCATGCCACGTAATAATAATGGTAATAAAGGCCTAATTGGATCATTTGTTTAGCACAAGTATTAACTGCAACTATACAAACCGTATGTTTACATATTATTGATAATATTGCTTTATGTTTTATCTATAAATGGGATATGTGTGTATAATATTAAAAACAAGCTAAGACCCCATACATATGGTAAAATACAATTGCATTATTTCTTAGAGCGTAGGTTGTAATCCGGTGTTATAATGTCTTAAAATAATATTGATAAAATTATTTATAAGTAGGGCCTACCCTGTTTATATTAACCGTCTGCTAAAAAGTTATATTTTTACACATATCCTGATAAACGATATTTAGTTAAGTTTGTTTTTATTACAATTTTACAACTTAAATACTAACTCTTTTTTTTTCCGGTAAAAGCACTGGAATAGGGAATTAAAGCAAACGTGTCACATTACCGTGTTGTATTAATTCACATGTATTTAAAATAACTTACCAAGAGGTAAGTTAAAAGTTT
The DNA here is from genome assembly GCA_018207615.1 of Philaenus spumarius. Lineage (NCBI taxonomy): Eukaryota > Metazoa > Arthropoda > Insecta > Hemiptera > Aphrophoridae > Philaenus > Philaenus spumarius. The sequence continues at coordinate 57,657 of JAGFPH010000316.1, forward strand.
ATGTTAAAGGGTTTGGGTTTACTAGGACTAGCCTACCTTAATTGTTTCATTAATGTTGTTTTAATAATTATATTTATTGTTACATTTAATATATATCCTAATTAAACAATATGATAAACACTAAACATTGTAAAGAATTTTCTTGCTCATACGGTGGTAGCCTACCTCTGCAGCAAATATTGCAAGGAGGTATGTTGTAAGTTTTACCCAATTAATTCTGTGACAATGTGCGTAGGTTGGCTAGTTCAACTTAACTTTCCTAGAAAAACATTGTCAACTACCTCAATCTAGATAAGGAGGTAAACCTTAAACTGTATTTCAGCTGCATCGTTTTGTTAACAACAGTAATTGCTTACATGTTTTGTGACTATAATTTGGTACAAAACAAAAATGTTACTACTTATTGTAATTTGTTACATAGTAGGCTAAGTGTAAAAACCATGTAATGCAAATTTTTATAATGAATGAGCTATAAAACTAATCTACACCATGACCTAACCTTATGTAATTTGTATTAGCTTATGTTATAATAAAGAAAATAATATAAGTCTACAAAAAAAAGGTGGCGCAAGTTTACTATTCGACTAAAGGGTAACCTATTGCAACAGAAATGCAAGAATAATATAAAAAAAGGTTCTAACCTGTAGTATTTAGTAGTATCACACTATGATTACCTGTATTCAACATTTAACAGTAGACTGTAAAACAACTTGACTGCAATAATATTAGGCTAGGGTAGTAAACTTTCGTCGAAAATGCTTTCTATATACTTCATACATTTCTGTAATAGGAAGTCATAGATTGCTTTGTATAGTCTGTCCACTTGGCCGTGATACCTGACTTCTCGGAACTCAACGCCCCCTCCCTATCCGCTTGTCGGGCCTGCCGTTGGCAAACTAGCGGAGGGGGCGTTGAGTTCCGAGAAGTCAGGTATCACGGCCGAGCGGACAGACTATAGCCTACTTTGCTTTGACTAGGCCTACTTTTTCTACTATTTAACTATTTATTGTTTATGATACACTATGTACACCATATCATGAAAGATGTTATTATTAAATAATTCTATATTTGTTTAAGTAACTTAGGCTATAAATGATATACAATCTAATAAGTCTAAAAATAAAACTTTTAGACTGACATAACCTAAAGGTAATTAAACGTGGCTAATACAAAAACTATTTTACCAAATTGTCTTTAAATGTTAGAATTAGGTACGAACTTACCTGAAATTAAAACTTCGAAGAACAATTAATTGTATAAAACTTTAAACTGTCCCGTCGAAAGAGATGTTTCAGAATCACAAGTCGCAACACTGGAACACTGTTTGCAAGTGACTGACGAATGAAGAACCAGAAATTTTGCAGCCTTGCATCTTGCAGGTAGTAAAACAGCATACATATTATTATTTATTACTTAAAATAAACACACCCCTCTTCGGAAAAGGTCCAGCGTTAAATAGCAAAGTATTTTAATCGTAAAATGCAAAAGCACCATAAAACACTAAACAGCAACTTTCTCTTCTTTTGTTCTAGCTGAGAGCTGGGAGCATAAAATGTACCACCCCGACTCGGTTCGGTTCGGCACTCCCATGAGTCCCATACGATCATGTCTCCCACGACCGCAGCAAAAGACAACGTGCTCAGTTTTACAGTTACAGTTTTGAACTTGGACGACCAAAAAATTTGCAATAAATCATAAAAATATAGCCTCAGATTCCAGCAGCAATTAATTTTATTTCTAACAAATTCGTATACAGAGGCTATATACGGGTATTTACCAAAAACAATACTGAAAAATACTTTTCTTTTTACTTTGTTTTATTTTCATAAAATACAATTAATTATTTTAATACTTATTATTATGTCCCATTACCCATCTGTAGATAAGAAATTTCCCATAAAAAAAATTTGTATAGCTTATATTTTATTTTATGGAAATAAATGTTATTTATTGCAATAGTTAAATTTCATTAATATTAGTTGTTATAAACTTACCTTTAATGTATAATTGTATAAGCATTTTAACTGTTAAATTCAAATTCAACGGAATGTTAACAGTATAATAATAGGCTTCTAGAGTGCAGAAATGAGTGTGTTTCTCCTTGTTTTTGTAGAGTAATTTTGTATGTTTCAATTTAAAACCCCACGAATATTTCATGCGATCACAAGTAGACTGTATTGACTGTTTGCGTTTTAAATAAAATCGTTACACTTAAACGGAAAATTACAGTTATTTCGACTAAGGATTAAAATCGAAAAATTGACGTGTTACAAGAAACGTAAAAAATAAACCACTAACCGATTTCCAACTTTATATCCTACTATGCGACGTTTTTTCAACGTAAATTACAATCGATTAATTTACCATCTATCACATTTAAACGACACCTCTTTTTCGTATGCGTGCTACGTGGATTAGGAGGCTGACTCATTGCAACCTTCTTCATTTTTTGCAAATGTTTTTGCTTGCTTGTACCTAGAGTGAATGTCGCATGACCTTGTCTCTACCTGCTCTAGAAGTCGTCTAATTCCGTTTTCAATAGTTTAGTGATTTACTGATCATATCACTTCTTACTAAATTACGTTAATTATCAACAAAACTTTACATTCAATAATTAATTGTACTACTACTCTAAATAATAACTGTATAAACAAATAAGTAATACATTATGTTAAAGATGTCAAAACATAATTTACACTCTGTAATAGGCAAATTTTCAACAATTCAGAGTAAGAAATAATATTTTCTAAAATACTTATAATCAGATATAAAAATAGCGGAAAAGTAAGTAAATGTATGAACGAAGACATATTTTACTGAATAAAACATTTTGTATAGGCCTAATACTTTAAATTTACAAAACCTTTTCTACAAATGGAAAATATTTCTTAGAAACAAACTTATTAAATGTTTCAGTAATATTCACAGTTCAATAATACATGTCATATTACTACGTGAGCAATTGTGAATTAGTTTTGTATATATTCCTACAAATAAATGTTTAAATGATTAACTGGAAAAGCTAATTTCCTTCAAAAATCCATTCGCTACAAATAGTTAAGGAATAACACTATGTTAGTACAGTACTTTGTAATATCCTGGCTTGAAACAAAGCTCACCTTAGCAATATAAGGGTTGAAGTCATATTTGTGGTGCCTTTGTTTTATATAGGCGTCCAGCTTCAAAGCTTTTGTCTCGCAAGAAATGTTAATGAGTTGGTGCCATTGTTTTCATTATTGCAATAGTTTAAAACCACTAAATGACGAGGTATTTAAAGCATATTGGTAGGCATATATAATATTTGTACGCTTCAATAGAACTCATATAAGCAAAGCAAAGGTCTAATTTGCAAGCCGTTTGAATTAAAAAATATGTATTTATAATATGTTGATGCCTTTTTCTAAGGGACACTTTTAAAGGTAAAAAATCAAAACAGGTTATTCTTAAAACAATAAATGTGGTAAAAGTTTTAAGTAGATTGTATTTTGAACACATTTTGATCACGGCTTCTAAACAGTGTTTAACATAACAAAATAATTTTCACACGACATGTTGGCCCTATGCAGTCAATCGTTTTCTAAATTTTTTAAATATATAGTAAATTTTGTTATTATTAACATGCATAGGTTTCTGTATATTTAAAAATTATAATAATAAAGAATTATATATGTAGATAACGACAACATAAATTGCTTAAAATAAAATGTTGTCAATTTTTAAAACATTTATTATTTCAATATCAATTGTCTAAATAAAAACCTACCTATATAAATTCCAGAAACAAGCAGAAGTGTTTTTTTTTTTTTTTTTTAAGTTTATTAAAGTTTTAATATGAGTTCAGTTATAATTTATTCATGAGAGAAAGTAACTGAATTTTCAAGTTTTACTCGCCAAGGCACTCCTTTTTTTTAACAGAATATTCAATTCTGCTGTAGCCTAAAGCGTAACTCATTTACGATGCAAAATTCAGTGTGTAACACCGTGTATAGTGTATAGTGTTATAGTTACAACAAAAAATCAAGATTCAGCAGGAAGATTGTTTGGTATAATGATATGCTTAAACATTAAAATCATAGGTGGCATTCATAGTTTCAAAATTATTAGATAGCCCACCTACAAAGATGCTGTTATACCTGTCAATTCTAATCACCCTATTAGTAATAAACATGCAGCTTTTCATAGTATGGTACATAGGCTTTTAACCATACCTTTATTGCGAGAAGATTTTCACAGTAAATTAAATGTAATTAAAGAAATTGTTGTTAATACTGGTTATAAACTTGAGTTAAAAAATATAATTTTATTTAAAAACAAAAGAAAATTACTAATAGTAGGCCTATGGTATTCACACCTGAAATCAAAAACAAAAATAAATACTTTAAAATACAATTTGTAAGGAATATTAGTTTTAAGGTAGGACAATTAATTATTAAGTAATACAAATGATGTAAAACGTGCTTTTTATTGTAATAATAATCTTGGAAAGCTATTTGTTAATAATAAGGGTAAGGAAGACTTAATGGAATAATTGGATAAAAGTGGTGTTTACAAAATTAATTGTAATTACTGCAATTGTGAATATATAGGTCAAACAGGTAGATCCATTAAAAATAGATTAAAGCATTAAAGGAACACTTATATTTTTGGAAGCATGGTAAAACAGAGTAAAATTTTGTTAACCATTTATTATATATAATTACACGTATTTAAAATACTGTATTATATTTTAATATATAATGTTGTTCTACAATTTTAATAACAAGTAATCCACAAACAGTACACATTTACTGACAAATACAAATTTTTAAATTCATGATTCTGGTTGATTTCCCCTAGTACTCTACATTTGGTTTGTTACGTCTTAAATTGAAAGACTTACTGACCAGTTATTTCACAAATTTGGGTTTTGATTAAAATCTACAAAATTTGCTATAAAATCATATACAATTAATAAACTTTACTGGGTATCCTAATGTATCAGACATGCTTGCGTTTCTTTCTATACTAAGTGGAAAATGAGTATCTACTGAATCAACACTTTTAAAATATATATCTGATACTTAAACTATTCCAGTATCGATAAACAATTCTGAAGGATCTTCTGTGTGTGCTAAACACTGAAAAAGTGTCAAAAACAGTAAAACTCATTATCATAACAACTAGGAAGATTGACGTATTTAATTAAAACAAAACAATAAACCCAATGTATATGTTTTATATAAAAACTTTTGAACTTTATTACGTTAAAATAAAAAATATTACCAACCAAAATAAAGTCCTCCAACAAACATAAGTAACTTAATAAAACATACCTTCCTTTTCATAAGAAATGTGAAGCGAATGACCCGAAAATAATCTGAAATTAATTTCAGTAAATAAATAATTAATAATTTTACCGTTAGTAAACTTATTTATTGTTTTAGATAAGACAAAAGTTGGTTATCTATATTACTTTTTTTTAAATCAAACTAAAATATTTAAATATTGTATATTATTTATATTTTTTAATAAGTACAAATATGTTTGTATTATTTTTAAATATAACACAGTATTTAATGTGCTCTTAATACACGCCATCTCTTATTATAAAAAAATTTCTTATACACCACTAATATAGTTTAGAGTTGGTTATTTTTCATTTTAAAAAGTATATTACTTGACGTGGTTCTCTCAGATAAGAATGTTTAATGAAGAAACTTCGTGCTGCGATATTATAAACAAAGCGTAATTATGTTACTTTTAATTTGTAAAAGCTGTTAAGAAATAAATTTCAACGAAGTTAGGGGAAAAATTATAAAAAATTACAAGTCTAAAGTTTTTAAAAGGAAAGCATTAGTTACAATAAGGTATTAATAGAAAAGTGTTGTGTTAAGGGAAGCTTAGTATAATTTAAAATTATAGGTTGCAAATAATAATTAATAGGAAAACAATTTGAAATTTTTTTTTTATTTTTTCTAGTAAAGAAATTACTATATTACAAAGCTAACTTTGCTATTTAGTATATATTTTGATTTGGGCAACAACTAAAATAAACTACATAAACAGGTTTATAGTAAAATAACCAGTAGTCAAACCTTAACAAAAGTAAGCATTTTATTTCAAGATTTATATTCTTTTTTTTAATACCTAGGGTATGTAGTATTTAATTTTAAAAATGCTATATTTAATCAATTTAATTAGCTCAGAACTGATGTTGCTATCCTTACATAAATAAGAATATTAATTTTATATTCAAGGAAACAAAGTACGAGTCAATTAATCTACAAATGGTTTACGGTCCATACTGTTTATAAATTTGTAACATCCGTATTACATAATTTACATCTACAGCAATTATGTTCTACATATTTTGTTTATCTAAACATTAATTAAATATAGTACTCACGTACTTGTAAATATAATTAAATTAACAATAATTATTAAGCGTTTTACCGACAGTTTCCAGTTACCTATGTGTTAATAAAAACAAATTGTTTCTATGAAATAGTTATCTGAAACATTGTGTAATATTAAACAATTAAAAACTGAAATATTAACTTAGGCTATGAAAAAACCTACCTTTGGTATGTATTGTTTTCAAACGTATTTTTTAAACTTACTTTGGCTTCTAAGCAATTATTTAAAAGTTTACGCTTTAAATACAAAAGTTGCCTTGTTTTTGTTTCAAACACGTTTATTTCTTTTAACTCTTCTGTCACGTTCGAGAGCTTTACTACTTTAGATTTGATATCGCTCTTTTGAAGTTATCCGTCATTATTCAAATAACACATTTTAGCGTTAAAATAAGATGATTAGGTGACTGGTGATTTAATGTGCTGATGTCCTGACGAGTGATAAATATATGATGAATTAAATAATACGAAACTAATCTGAAGACTTAAAATATTTGACTCGATTGAATAAAAAACTCAGTCACTAGAAAGATAAACTTTAAATAAGAATGTAACATCTTATAACAAACAAATCAAATTTAACTATTACATTTTAATAATGTTTATAAATATAAATTCATTTATTAATTAATTATTTTAATTTGCGCTTGCTATAATTCCGTTTTAAAAAAACAAATAAACAGGGCAGCTTGCTATATAGTTTTTGTAACTATCAATCGAAGGAGGGAATATAATTATTTTAAGGCTCAGATAATAATAAACGACGAATCTAATAATTTGGTCCAGTGGGTTGGGTAATTGAGGGGTCATGAGTTATCTCAACTGAGGCGGACTGCCTTAGGCGACCTTTGCTCACACTTCCACAACCTGTTGGCGTTCCGACAAATTTCGTATAAGTTATAAAATATTGTAAAAAATATAGTCACAAATGTTTTAAATGACGTGTACTTTATTTTTCTGCTATATACTACAGAATTATTTTGAAGGCCTTGTACCTTAAAAAGGATTCATATTGTTAAATAACGCAGACATTTAAAGTATTATCTCATTGTAGGTATATTAAAAACTGTGTATTCCGAAAATAATATAAATATTGATAAAATTAAAATTAGCCTTGAGGAAAATATTTTAATCTCTCATACAATAATTGCACTTTAAAAATACTAGGAACGTCAAAAAGAAAGTGACAATTTTATTTTACAACAGATAACTCGGAAACAAACAAGTTATCTAGTCTTAATGTTGCAGCTTATGCCTTCAGTTTTTGAATGTTTGTTAGTTTAAAATGATTAACTCTGGTCCTATATAGCTACAAAATATAGAAAACAGGAGCTCTCGGAGTCACTGCACACTGTCTTTCAATTGCGGCTTTAAAAATGGATTTTAAAACGGTATTGTTATGATTTTACTTTCTCCACCCTATACGTAGTATATGGAGAAAGTATTGTTTTTGTAAAAATGTTCGAATTTGAATTTTCAGTTGAATTATCTGTTTTGGTGCTCCCAGAACCCCAAAAAATTGTTTAGTGCAATTATCTGTGTTGGTGCTCCCTGAACCCAAAAATATTTTTAGTAGAATTTTTTGTTTTGGTGCTCCCTGAACCCAAAAAAGTGTTTTTAACGTGGTGTCTGTCTGTCAGTGTGTCAGTATGTATACACGACCAGAGGGGACACTATTGGTCCTATTTTCATGAAATTTGGTATGTAGGTACTAAACCCTAATATCTCCAGGCGTTTTTTTTTCATTTTTTGGAATTTTTAATTTCTAAGGGTAATTTACCCCAAAAAACCAATTAAAAACTACAAAAATGCTAATTTCTCAAAAACGGCTCTAACGATTTTGATCAAATTTTCAGCATTTATAGTGTTTAAGATGCCAAACAAAATGACACCACCCGCTTTTATCAAAACTTCGGCGTTTCATAATTATGGGGAAATGTTAAAAAATAAACAAGTTTATGTTGTCAATCTAGCATCACGGCGACGGCCGCACGGGGTAGCACAACGGTAGCGAGGACGGCCAGTAATTCAAAGGTCGCGCGATCGAATCCCGCCTGGGACAATAACTTTTTTATACGATTGACGTAGGTAGAATATTATTTTTTTGTTTTGTTCTAAAAAGTAGTAAACAAAATGATTAAAAACAATATTATTTTGACTACAGTAAGTTGGGAGAAAGTTTGTGTCAGTTAACTGATACCGTTTATTTAATGTGTGATCGGTCTTGTATAAACGCTATGTTCTCAGGTCCTTGGGCTTATAGTTCAGGTATCACATTTTTACTGAACATATCTGAGTAACGTTTCCCGTATTGAAACAGTATTTCTTACCCCTTGAATATTTGTTACTTGAGCTTTTTAATCAATGATTACTAACAAGCAAACTAATTAAATATTATCACGATAGTCTCTTCCATTGCAGTGGGAATTTTGCATTGAGATTAACCAATAAACCAAAAGAAGCAACTTCGCTATAATCACTTTAAATTCACACTTTTCTTAATCGATTTACTTTTTATGCATTTAATACGTAGTGTAATTGTAAAAGAAACTTTAAAATCAATTTAAAAAAAAAGAGTTGTTTACATATTAATTTTAGTACAAAATAATATTTAGCCAAAAACGTGATTTCTAATGTTAAAGTGAAAATATATCGTATAATTAAATATTTATTTTATTATTTTTAATTTGTAATAAATTAACTGCTTACACGCTTCCTCAGCAAGGGTTAAATTAATTAAACTACAAGTGAAAAAACATGGACCAAGATATGGATTACATGGTATCCCGGTCTTGGTTCATGTTTTTTACTTGTAATTTTATTTATTTATTTTATGTCCAGTTGTTACTATATTTCAAACACTGGAACACATATATTTGCTTTTCAATGTATGAATAACTTTGAATTAAAGTTGTAAAATATTTAATTAGACACGCAGATAACAACTTGTGTGTATTGATTGCTTGGAACAGACTTCCTGTGGATAGTGAATATATTAAACGCATACAGCGCTTTAAACATGTGAATTTAATTGGATCTCGGAAATTAAAACTATTAAGTCTTACTTATAGTTTAGAACTTTTTACGAATAAAGTATTTTATATTACTTTAAACAATTTGAAATACAACTGTTAAGTTAAATGAAATGCTGTTGAATGTTTTGTTTTAATAGCCTACTACTTTAAATTTATTTTGAAAACATAGGTATGTATATATATATATATATATCAAATAAAAGTTTAAATATCTTTTCATCAGTAAAAAATTCTAATAAAAATTTGAGTAATTGTTTATTACTTTACATTTAATGTATTCATTGTGTACAGTTAACTCAGGAAATATAATTCATGTTAATCTCAAATATAGCATTTTTAACTTTAAGTTTGTATGGAAACACATTGAACGTAATTGTGTTTTTAAAGCTTCTGACTTAATCCCACAAATGTTTTGCTTTAAATGTTAACATGTAAATATTTGTGTTTGAATTATTGGTATTGTATAAAATTGTATGTAATCTATAAGGAATCTAACAAATTTTATAATAGAAAACTAATTTGTGAAAAACGTTTATTGTGTTGGCGGAAAATACAAAGTATATACAGGGTGTCAATTAAGTCTGGGTACGGTTTAATATTTCGTATATAAGGAAAATTTGAAGGTATATGTGATTGAGGAACTTAATCTATATAAAAAATACTATTTTATTACGATTTAAAAAAAAATATATATATTTCTGCCATCTTGTATCCGCCATTTTGATTGTAACTTTGTTTTTTTTAAATAGGAAGGTGATACATCATTTCGATGTAGAATTTCAATAAAAACCAACGGTGAAATTTGCAAATCCATATTTTCAACCAATTAAAAATGGCGGCCAAAAAACAACGAAATTGTCTTTTCCGATTTTGCCCCATTTTGATGCACTATTTTTGTTTTAATATTAATTATTATTCTTTTTGGATTCAGAATTAAATAAGCCATCAAACGATATGACCACACAATGATATCTGGTTAAACTACTCCAAATCAATTTTGAAAAAATCAAAATGGCTGTAACTCAAAAATTGTAAATAGTCCCAAATATCTTTGTGTGGCATATCGTTTGAAAGCTTATGTAATTCTGAATCCAAAAAGAATAATAATTCATATTAAAACATAAATAGTACAGCAAAATGGGGCAAAATCGGAAAACACTATTTCGTTGTTTTTTGGCCGCCATTTTTAATAGGTTAAAAATATGGATGTACAAATTTCACCGTTGGTTTTTTATTGAAATTCTACATCGAAATGGTGTATCACATGACCACCTTCCTATTTAAAAAAAAAACAAAGTTAAATTCAAAATGGCGTATCCAAGATGGCGGAAAGTTTTATTTTCGATATCATAATAAAATCGTATTTTTACATTGAGTAGGTTCCTCAATCACATCTACCTTAAAATTTGCCTTAAATACGATATATTAACTGTACCCAGACTTAATTGACACCCTGTATATTGTAGCTATGTTGATTAAATTAATTTTTTATTTGAATGTTAGTTTTTCTAATTTATACATTATATAAAATTAGTATTACATAAACCATAATATCTAATTATAATATGAGCAGTGTCTGCGAATCGTATGTGGTTTTTAAAGAATGTTTCTTCTACTCGTATGATGTGAATAGCACATGGATAATTTTAACAAGTATAAACTTTATCTCAAACAAGAAAAAAAAGTATTTAACGTAAAAATAATACAAAAAGCAGCTATGTAGATAATGTCTTCATTGGAAAATCCCACATTATGACTTAATTCGTTTCAATTTTAGCACATACGTAAACATTTAATCTGAAACAAGTTCATAATTTTACAAGTAAAACAACCATTTTATTTCTAATCACTAGCAAATAAATGAAACATGAAATTTTGTTTATTGAAAATTGGATTTAATAAATATTATAGGCCTTTATATTTTATTCAACTAGAAAAATCATACTATAATTAATTAACGTGTAAGTATGTGTATGTTATGTTTTATCGACTGTTTAGTGGAAACAGTCTTGCTTATACACAAAGGTAAATGATAAAAATAAAAATTCCTACCGTTTAGAAGTTAGATAAATGCTTTTGTAATACAACCAAGTTAGGAATTCTAAAGATTCTTGTAGGATTGGCTGTTAAAATTATAAATATAGTAATCACATATTGCAATACAAAACAATATCATGGTCCACCAGGAAAGAAATCTAAATTTTAATTTTAAAACTGTACTGCAAAACTGTTGTCTGTATTATTTACAAATTCTTGCTTGAAAATAAATAAATTCATTTTGAGGCAGTAAACCCTACTCCTGTTAGAACATTGTTCGGTGTTGTAGAAACCTTTATATATTAATAACCATGTCAGAGTTAAGTGAAAATACCAGTTAATAACGATGGAGAGCAGTAATCTAGAACGAATCTATTGTCTTAAAGATATTAAATAGTGAGAAACTCATAGTCATCAAAGTTTACAGATGCTACGTTTTTTAAAAAAGGAATGTCTAATATTTACTGAAAGTCTAGATTAATAAAAGTTAAAGGATAACTAGGCCTATTTGATATTTATGCAGAGATAGTTTAGCACACAAATTTAATAGCAGCTAAACACACATTCAAAATAAATCAAATACAACTTTATCATAACTGTTTTATTATTAACCAAACGTCCTTGAATCTAAAGTTTAGCTTTCTATTTCGAAAGTTCATACATATTATACGTTTCGAACTCGAGTCATAACCGTACATGGTTTATATTTAGGAAAAAAGTTGATAGCTTTATTTTGTATTATAAATATAGTTTTTTAATATCAATAAAAACCGATTTAAAAAATTCAAAATGGTAAAAGTATACAGGTTTACTTAATAATAGCCTTATAAATCATTTACAATAATTTTAAGTTGGGTTTTGTTAGCATATAGGGAATTATACACGAATCTAAATATTGTATTGCATATATATCCCTAAGCTTTTCAAACCCCTTCTCTAAAGATAACCTTATGTCCCAAACAGAAGTCTTCAAATCAATAAAATTATCAAAGTAAATATATAAAAAAAAAGTAAATAAATAATTCAATATTTGTAATATAATTTCAGTTAATAAATTCAGTACTAACTGGAGTCCTTCAGATTAACTTTTACTTCCACAGTTAAATCTATAATACTTGAATACACAATCATTTCACTCTATCGTGTTATTATGTAAAAGACACTTACAATTCAAATGAGGAGTGTACGGCTTATTATGCTAATATATAATAACACTTATCCATACTTAAAGAGAAGATTCTTCTGCCAAAATTGAAAATTATACCTCTTGTAAAGTTCAACCTCGCATTTGCGTTGATTTTAGTTAATAAGCTTTACTGAATCGAAAATGCCGCCTCTACAATTACCTGATATCAATCTTTGATTCTAATTTAACAATCACAGACCGACTAAAATCGGTAATATAAGGTGTGTGATACATGTAATGATTAATGAAAAACAGTAGCGTAAAGTTGTGTCTCTTGTTAAAGGTTTAAGAATATTAACTTAAATATATTATATGGTAATTTAGTAACATTTTGAAGTAATATGGAAGAAAGTAACATTTTTTATAAACTACAAGCTCATCGTACATATACAGATTGATGAAAATTACCGCAACCCCTTTGTAATTTTAAATCAGTTACACTTATCAACTTCTAACTTTCCGGAAGTTATATTAGGTGAATGCTGTACCTTTTATTGGTATGTATGAATTTTACCCTTATTCGGTTAAGGGGTGGAGGGTCGCAAGTAAAACATTAAAAATAGTGAAGCTTATCGTGTAATACCTCATATAAAAACACTCGTAGAGATATTGGTGTAAAGTAAACCCCTATCCGATAGCGCAATCAAAAATGGCGGAGCAACAAGTTCAGAATTTTCCATTTTTCTACATACAATTAGTATTGTATTCTACATGTAATTAAATATGTATTTATTTTTAAGGTGCAGAAACATTGCACAATTTTTTAATTTTTAACATAACACAATAAGGGTTACTATTTACAATTTTTGATTTGCAACCCCCAAACTTTAAACGAATAAATGTGCCGAATTTGCCAAATATAACTTCCTAAAAGCTTGGCGTTAATACGTGTAACAGGTTTAAAATTACGAAGGAGTTGCGGAACTTTTACATAACAATGTAAATTCCTCTTTTATATAACTGCTTTGATATAGTTACTAGCAATCTCCATATGTTTGTTAATAGAATATGTCGTTGTATAAGTAGTGTATTTAAATAATGTTTAAAGTTATATAATTTATAATAAAACAAACTTTATTGTAAATCCTATTAGTAAACCATATTTGATATAAATGATAGTGAATCGAAGATACAATCATATTTATAAAAAAGTCATCCGTCAATTTGCTAAATAAAACTGCTTTTTATTTGATTAAAATATCAACTAATTGAAAAAACACAAATATTGTAAAGCAGATAAAACATTACAACTAAACTTACAGCTTAAACTTAAATAAACACAAAAATAAGATTGTTTGGAGAGTTATAGTATTGTATATAATGTTCAGATAAAATTTAGAAGTTTATGTAACCTAACTTAAAAAGATAAGTTTTAATTTTGTTTATGTTTCACCAAGGAATATATAAACAAATCAAAGACGACAAAATTTAATTTTAGAGTGAAGTTATATGCTTGTATACAACTCCAAACAAGTTATTTATGTGGGGACATAGTGGCTGTCAGGTAAAGCGATCACAGCACGATTTACGCTATTTTATTTAATATTGTTTTAATAACATTCTGTTTGACAGTGCAATGTATGTGTTTTACATTATTAAAAATGTAGAAACAATTTTATCCTTTTCAAATACCGTTTTAATGGTGATCGATAGTACTTTTTATGAACATAGTTACACGCATTTAACTAACGTCATTTTCGATGTTATTACTTTGCTCTTTAAGCAAACAAGCGATCTACTTACTTCGTTGGTGATAAAATAAATTTGAATATCAAACTATTTAATATTGTGTATTTTAAATAAGTTAGTTTGTGGTATTATCTCAACTAAATGATTTTTGTTGACGATAAACATCGTTTTTAACATTAGTACGTGGACAAAATTTACTTCATTGATTTAAGTAGATAGTACAACTGAATATTACTATTTTACAACTTCCTGTTAAATATTTTATTTTTATGGTAATAATTACAAAAAAAAAAATATATAATTTTAAAGAATTGGTTTAATTCTTATAAACCTGTTTAAAAAATCATTAAAGAGTGAATTTAAAAAAAAAGTTAGGATTTGTCAATAAAGCTTACATCAAGTGCAATTGAAAAAATTGCTAAATAAATGTTTGCATTTATGATAATTATATATACAAATATCTTTAAATTATCTCCTTATTAGTGTATCAAATCATCAATGTATTTGAATTATTATCATAATAGTTTAGTCAAGAAGGATAGGCTACAGACAGATACAATAATTACAAAATCAAATAACCATCGTTATGAACTCCACGAATAACACTCGCCAAATTGCCTATTTGCGTGTTTATTGGACAGAATAAAAATACCCAATTATTGATATCCAATTTTTCTAAATTATGAGTATTAAAGGCAATACTTCAATATGTACTCATATTTTAACAAACTATACAAATATATTTCTTACTTTCAAATACAAATTTTATTTGGTTCAGTAATATTACTATATTATTATTATGTGGATGGCAAATATATTTCTAATTTTTCTATGATAATACGTCTAATATGCAACATTATATGCATGCATAAAACACTATACTAATATTAATTATAATTATAATATGCATTCATAATTAAGGTGAAAGCTAACATTTAAAAAAATTGATATTTTACTTTTTTATAATAAAAACTGAAATTGTATCTCTCCTTACAAAAGCAAATACTACAATATTATCTGTTATGTACTTCTTATACTGGTCGATTAAAACTTTTAATTATAAAATTTATTACGTTTTTCAATTTCTTACAATTAACAACCCAAGATACTAAAGGCGTGCAGTACTAATTAAACACGTAGACTTCCTCCCAGCACGTACGCATCCTTGGCTGTTGTTGAAGCTGGAATTCAATTTAGCTTTTCTTAAGGCTTCTGTCTTCTCTGATTTACTGCGAGTTAAAGTAGGAATTGGATGTTTCCTCCAGCACCCAAACCACGTTATGCAACATAATCCTAAACATATTTGTTTACCACGTCAACAGAACCTCCGCTTAGCACATACTATGCATATTATTCATTCCATTGCCTATCGTATTACTTTCTTTTAAAATATTAAAATAAACATTATTCTTATGCTTTATTAATATGTGTGGCTTTACTATAACACTATAAAAAAAATAACCTTAAACTAAATATGCACTTGTACAGTAATCATTTAATAAGATTACCATACAATTACTCAACTTACAATATTTTTTATATACTATAGATTTTTACTAAAACTAGTTCAATTGATCACAAAGCAAGGTGTTTGAACCATATTAACTAGTTTTTAGGTTCAGTTTACTGGTACGAAAACTAAGATGTATTTTTCAAATAAAAATGATATAATGTCAAGAAATGGTTAATGGTAATGTATTAAAACGGGTGAAGTATTTTAAGGAAATTAAAAATCTCTCAGTTATAATTATGATTCTGGATATACCACACTTAAGAAATAAAAAATCTGCTTCAGTTTGATACCTTCGTGGGAAAGTTTCTTAAAATTTAGACTATTAGGAGAGTCTAACATGAGTGATTTTCGCTCGTGACTCGTTTATCTTAATTACTGCCCTTGGCTATTTCCTGCCTTCACTGCTCGACTTATTTGTTTGCCGAAGTTTTTGGAACTTGATGTTTCGTCCGCTTCAAACATGTCTTGTAAAATTATTTACCTAACAGTAGCCTATCTTTAATATCTACTTAATGATGATTAATTATTATGGATGGTGTGAGAATTAGAACAATTTTGAAGATACAATTTTATCCACCCATTATCACAACTAAAGCCTGACTTATCCTTAAATTATTTAACTGAAATAACCAGAAATATTTTTCATCAAATGAAAACCATTTCTTTAAATTTGTCAATAAGAAACCACTCAGAAAATAAGAGAGTGGAATTTTAAATAGGCTACAATATACTTTAGATGGAGAACGAAATTACTTTATTTCGTTATAAAATAAACATAGTTAATGTTTAAAAGAACTGGTTTGATGTAATTGTGTAAACATAATAATACTTGTATGCCTTGTTTTGGTATGTTTAACGTTTTACTAAATTACAGTTACACTAATAAAGACGAGTTTCTAAATGTCATTTACTTGAATTGCACCTATTCAACAAAGTTGCATGTTCTAATTAACTCATGTAACGTTCATTGTTATACATCTTAGCGTACACAAAATTTAGTGTAAACAATTTACTTTTAACGTATACAAAGGTTAGAATGGCGTCTTCTTATTCTAACACCATCTTACAATTTAAACATAATACAGAAAACTAATTTATATGATAATATACACACTTTAATATGAACCAATAATAATTCCCACCTACTATTATTTAAAATAACCAATATGTAATTCTTGTTAACAATATACTTTGGTAAACCCTATACAACTAATTGGGATAGAATTTCCGTTAGTTTACACATTTAGTCCGAGATTTACATTTATTAATATTGATGAACCGTAAATAATAGTTACGCTTTAAAAGATTGGAATTTTATAATTATTCACATATAGAAACTTGTTATTGTTCAACGGTTTGGTTTGCGTGATAGGAATGCGTGTTGATTATTACGAGATAAGTTATAATAGTTTGAGATATTTTATCTAAGGATTTATATTATGTTTGCCAACTCATGCCCAATCTTGTAGCCGGTTAACCACACTAGGCTGCAAGTCGTAAATGAGACTAAACATTTCTTTTACAGCAGAATGTTAGGTACACCATTAGGTAATATTTGTATGGTTCAGTCATATTTTTGATGCAGTAAGGTAATTAAAAAGGAAAATGATATCGTTTATAGTACGTTGAATTTTATAATCCTACTTATGTATTAGTTTAAACAATACTATAAATGTATTATTTTTCTTCTGTAAAAGTCTATGCAAATTATAAAATCTACGAAATTAGAATCACTAAACCAATATTAACCAATGTTTCCTCTCGCCATTGAATTTCCTATTCCGTCTTATGCAGTAAATCATCTGTATTTATTTGCACAAGCTAAACGATTCTGAATAGTAAAAAGTGCATGACTTCAAAGTGCGTTCTGTTATTTAATAAGTTGGCAGTTAAATTTATCAATAACAAATATTACTCTTTTAAATGATAAAATATCCGTTATTCCAACTATGCTAAATTATTTAATTTTATATTCCTTATAGAATTTCATAAATTAATTATGTTAACGTTTATTTAAAGTTATAACTTATGGTAGGAGAGTTATAATATTAAATACATACAAGTTAGTCAGATCGACAAATACAAGTCAGTTCATTTAATACTATGTATATAGACTGAAAGTATATCATCTAGTTTACGTAGAGGCAATTACTGTAATAACTCTTGTATTTTGCATTGTTTACTGTGCTTTCTTTTGAGGAAGTGTTGAACCGATTCGTACCACAATTTTATGTAGTTTTCATGCAATATACAAAAACTAAAAGAATACATTCACAAATCATAAGACTGTTTTAAATAATTTGGTCACATATCTAAACACTATTCATATATAATCTGTTTATATCACTGTGACTTTCTATTATGTATTTATTTTAATATTTATACATTTTACTAAATCTTTTATGATGTCGGTGTTTTAACTAACTGCAATGTTCACTTTATTTGTCGAATAACATTGGAATCATATTTTTTGTTAGTTATGACCATTAAACTATAAATTTTATTGTGTTTAACTTTATAAAGTGTTTGAATAAAAAGCATTTTTAATACGTACAAATATATAATATACATTATATTTATATTTATATTAATATGATTAAGTAACCATAGATATGTACAAAAACTACTAATATAATTAAATATGATAAAGGCATAGTGTTTTGTTGCTTAGGCGTTATAGTATCTGACTCCGAAGCTCCATGTACCCAGTTTAAATTCAGGTAAAAACTATGTCTGTTTCCTTAATAGGAAAATAATTTCTGGGCTATCAATGCATAATTGTAAATGTTTACATAAAATCTAAAGATCCTGTCTCAAAAATATATTTATATAAACAGACAGAATATTATAAATAGTGACAAAACCTTTGTTTTGCACCCGATTATAGTTTAGTAGTTTCTAGCTGAGGTTTACTGAGATAAAATTATATATGTAACAAATATTAAAAAAATAATAGCATGCAATGAATTACACGAAATTATAGACACGTTTATTTATATTTAAAGACTAGGATTTGATTTTGTCATAACCTAATACTTTAATATTTTTTATGAAATAAAGGAACTATTAAGATTAAAGACTGAATATACAATGAATTAAAACAGAATTAGTTATGCTTTGGCCTAGAATGATAAACTTATTAGGTCCAAAATCATTAACAAATTGCATTTATTTTTGATACTTAAAAAAATTTATACCAGAAAACCATACAACATATGAAACTGAATGTTTCATAGTGTTTCATATAGTTGAGTTATGAACAACAAAATATTAGTTTAAATTTTTTGAGAGTGTAAGGTTAACTATGCTAATTGTTTGACCAACACGAGTATGGTTTTGACATGATACTCATACAGAGATCTTTTAGGAATTTTTAAAAATTTTAAAAGTTTAACGTTGTTTAAATGATTTAGTTAACCTGAGGATTTTACTTAAATAAATATCACATAATTTATGTTTATAGTGTGGGTATTTATTAAATAAGTAATAGCATTGTATAAAAATAAATTTCTATAATAAACATTTTTAAATTCCAGTTACAACTTAATATTACAACGATACGGGTTACAATATGTAATCTTAGTTCATATGTCAACGTAATGTGGGCTTTACCCTCGCTTTTGTCTTCTTCATGATTTTGCTCTGACATTATGAAGCACAAAAACAGCCTTTGTTTCATATGTCCTACAACCACCTCTGCCTACACAGACATTGGAAGGGTTGAAATGAAATGAGTTCTCTTGTGTAGAATACAATGGCATACAAGGGTTATGGTAAATTGCAAGACACATTATATATAATTACTATCGCTTAGTTTTGTTATAAATCTTTTTAAAAGGGTAATAAATTAAACAATTAAAGCACACTCACAAACATTATGTCACTTCTGTTGTTTAGTATTAATTAGATGTTAACAGTATCTATGTACATTTTTCAGCTAATAATAAAGGGTATATTTATTTATTTTATTTATTTATTTATTTATTTCCATATAACAAATTTCACAAATACAAAGTTACAACAAATATAATACTATGGAATAGTGCCCACATAGGCACGAGGCCTGTGCGTGGACACGAGTCGTGCACAACATAAAATGTAATTTATGATAATAAAAGAGAGAAAAAAAAAGAAAAAACAAAATTTGTTTAGTGCAAAAAATAATAAATAAGATCAGCATCAGAACAACAACGTCACTGCAGTGACACCACAAAATATCCATGTAAACAAAACAATATGAGTACTCCGATGAAATTGCGGACTCACAATAGTCTCTTCCTACTTCCCGCAACAATAAAGTAATTTGCCTTTTATAAACCTTAATTTCATAATTACTAAATAATCTCAAGTTTCTTGGAATGTTACGAAAAAGGATCTGTGATACATAGTACGAATTAGTGGTGGATACAGATTTATAAAGCCTATCTGTCCTTATACCCACTGTTTGAGAATGCCGTGTAAAATGTGAATGGTTCAAAATGGACAAAATGGAATTTGAATTCTTATGCAAAAAAAGTTAAGAGAGTTTTTATAAAAAGTTGTCTGATATTATATACGTTAAAAAGGTTAAACAGCTCATCAGATGGGTGTCGTTTTGGTTTACGCAGCGCCATTTTCATAACTGATCTCTGAACAACATCTAAAGGGACCAGAATGGAATTACAGGCACATCAGCAAACTATTATCCCCCCTCCAAAAAAAAGCAAAGATTGACAATATGCAAAGTACAACTGTCTTATTTCACAAACATATACTATTTCATTTAAATTTTTAAAAACATAAATTAATTTTCTAATTTTTCGACTCAAATAGTCAACATGAGCAGACCAATTTAAACGTTTATCAAACAGGACACCTAAGTATTTGTAAGTGTCAACTCTATCAATGTCTCTACAGGAACAGTACTTACTTAAGTAATTCCCACACGTATGCAACTTAATGCTTTCGTAGGGACAATCACTATTGGACCTAAGGGCTATAGGAAGGAACTTTGTTTTCGATATGTTAAGTGTTCAACAATTTTGATTAAACCAATTTTTCACTACCGACAATCCCTTATAACCGTCCCGTGTACTTCTTCTTAACTATTACCTTCGAATAAAATAGCCGTATCGTCCGCAAATAGGTAAAATTAGCGTCTATATTGATTTTAGACAAATTATTTATATAAATTTAAAAAAGAATATATCCTAACGTCGACCCCTGAATTACGCCATATTCCACTGGCTGAGGTTCACTATTTACTCCACACACTGACACCATTTGTTTCCTATTGGACAAATAGCTTTCGAACCACAAGTACGCATTACCACGAACCCCGATTAAGTCCAATTTATTGAGCATATATAATAATTATATTTAATTATTAAATTTATAATTAAAATTTTACTAATGTTTACATTTAATTCCACTATTTTTGTGTAACTTTTATAGTTAAATATATATATTTTGTAATCAGTTCGTGTTAAAAATAAGAACGTCAAGAAAGCCCTATAAAAAGTGCTGATATCATAAATTGCCACCAATCTTAAATATCAAAATCTTAGTAACTATTTAATTATAAACTAACACTCTTCTTTATAACCATATATACTTGCGGATTCAAATGAAAAAGAAGAGATTTTTCAGCTTCAATGCCTAAAATGCACATATGAAATACAAATTATAAATTAAAAAAAATAATTGATTAAACTTTTAAATGCAAAATATAGTATCCTATTCTATTTGGTGCCTTCCTCATTTTCTCTCATTACAATAAAATTGTTTTACTGTTTTCCTTTTCCCATTTCACATGTAAAATTTCACTCATTGCAGAAGTATGGCTTCAAAACTTAAATTGCCTTTTCAACACAATCAGTTGTATCCAAATGGTTGTATAGTTATTTGGTCTGATAGATTTAGCGGGAAATATGAAAAAAAACATAAGTACTATTTTGATGATTATCTAATGATTTAATGGCTCTTAAAGGGAGTTCAGCTTGGCCTAGAAAGCTGAATGAATGGTCAAATCATCTCGTTTTTCACCAAATAATTTTATTTTGAAACAAAATTTACCTTTTTCAAATTTTAAAGTGGCCTTTTTAAGTAGGCAATTACATGGTTGCTATGTTTATCGTATGTATATAGCACGGCCTTTTTCCGCAAAACTACCGTTTCTCTTACAGTATATATACTTTTTACGGAATAAAAAATCATACTGAAACCAAGCATTTCTTACAAAGTTTTGAAAAAACATTTTATTAATTACGAAACACCGTCCTACTTTCTCCAAAACGAATTTTTCAAGTTTCACAATTGTGTATATACACGTACTGCTAATACATATATATAATACCTTTAACTAAGTGTATAATTTAGTTGTATTTGAGTAAAATATATTTTACACAATTTTGTCATTATTATTTGTATTTGTGTATTCTACAAATATCCTACCTATATTAACATAGAATAATTTAAAATAATACTATTTCGCCATTGCTTAAAGTCATAATTTAACATGAGTTAGATATTAAAACTATGTAAAATGGAACATAAAGTGTTTTTCCTTAAAGATATATAAAAAATGACATATTTAGCTAAATAGCATCACATTAAAGTGTATATGTTTAAATAATGTTTAGCAAGTAAAGTTAGAAAATTATACATCCTTGTATAATTACAGTACTCCTATTTAAAATTATGTAGACATTATGATATAACAAGTGTGACACATAACTGAATATTAAATTAATTACAAATTAATATTATGTTGTAGAACCCAAAGAAGGAAAACCGTGGTACCACATTACAATATCGTAATTTGTAATTTATAACGTTTTAAGTAGTTTGTGTAGACAATATTTATGTGTGATTACTACCTGTATGATAAATTAAAAATGTTAGTGCTTAATAAACAACTAATTAAGTTTATTAATTTACTTATTATATTACCTACGTTTTGCCATCTGAATTTTGCAACTAAACATTTAAAAACACATATATTTCACTTAAAAAAATATACAAATCTCAGAATTTAATAAACCTTAATTTATGTTACACGATGTTCATAATACATTTTATTTTATGTATTTTTGATAAAACCTGTTTATTCAAACAACCATAAAGTTGGAGATCACGAATGTCTTTGTAAAACTATAAGATGTGCCATAAGTAAAATAAAAATAACATAATAATACATAATATGCTAAAGTTGTACAAAATATTATTGAGGCTTTGAATTCCACAATAGCTGAATATGTTATCAATAATAGAGATTTAAAGAACAATTTTCAACATAAGTTTTTGGGTATCAATTTCAAAATATTTATTTTTATGTATTATACAAGTTCTGACATTTCTTATGTATTATCACATATTATTTTCTGATAGAAAATATATATATTTTTAGATATAGAAAAATCTTTAACATACCACCAGTGATTTTCGAAACAGCTGTTGCAAGAAAATAAAAGTTTCTGCTACAAAAAAAATTGCTGCATTTGAGGTACATAAAGTGTTAATCAAAAACAATTACCAGCAAAATGGTGAAATAAAAAAAATAAAAACTGTATGTATGTGACACTATTAAGATATTTTAGATCATTTCACCTAAAACAATTATCAATTAAAACACATTTTAACTTTTAGACCTTAATGTTGTGTATTTTACAATTTAATATGAGTAGAATAAAGTGTAAAAGACGGATTGGAATTAATTATGCCTATGTACATGTTTTAAAAGGGTATGTATAAATATTCTAACTAAATGAAATATGAAATTCTGTTAACTTTAATATATGGAAACTATCATTAAACCATTATGTTACTTTCAGTTTTTATTTCAACACTATCCGATGTAAATTAGATGTTTAATGTACATCTGTTAGACTCCGCCTTGATATGATGAAGATAAAATAAATTTACATAATTGACAGCTTACTGAGAGGTAGCTGCGTCTACAATACTATTAATCAATCCTTCGGTGTTCCGACAAAAACGATCCTCTGCATCGAATTACATCAGGTCTTTGTTTCAGGGTTTTCTAAAACCTACGTAAGTAAAATTTTGTTATGATTTAAATTCACATTTGGCTGTTTTAATTACATTACTTTTTTAATTAACTTTTGATCCTTTTGGAAAAAAATTACAACTATAGCACTTTTTGATAGCTAAAGCACAAAACAGTCTTAAGAAGGTTTTGATTCTGTTATTATTTGTGTTAAATAAATACAAAATATAGACTTAACATTCATATAAATAAGTAATTACATTATGACTTATTGTGAGTACAGCGTTCTATGTGAGTAGTTGTGAGAGGAATAATTATGTTACTACAAATCTGATGTCTAATAAAACTATATATGGGTATTCGTTATACACTTTCAAAAAGAGTTGTTTTTAAGTTATACATTTATACATGGACTATCTCAAATATAAATTATTCAATTTAGAAATTTCAATACATAAATATTAATGAAGTAGGTGATACACTATAATTATTCAGAAACTCAGTGAAAAGTGTTGCTAGTTAGATTAAATGGTTGATGTTCTAAAGGAGAATGATGTTACTTTTAATATAATAAAATAGCAATCTGGAGGTGTTTTAATTATTGGTTACATTAATAATATTTAAACCGGTTTCTATAATTAAACTTCAAATTACTTATTAGAATTAGAATATGCCAGAAAAGTTTAGAACATACTTCTATGTTTACGATGTGCCTCGTATAATAACGTGCAATCTACAATACATATCGTGAGTAAAAAATAATATGTGACAACTAGAGTACTTGCTTAAAATAACAACTGTAAAATATTATGAGCATTTGTTCAAATTTCTGTTTAACCTGGAGACTTTTCAAATTATAAGTTGGGTTAGTTAATGCGTTATTTTATAAGAACCAAGTAAAATTACATGTTTTCAATGGGCGTTACCTCCATTGTTTCAGATTTGGAAAGATTTAAGATATGTAGATATTTAATACCAGAATACAGCCTCAAGTCGTTCTAATTATATTTTTAGATTAGTTTAGGCAACTTAAAACCTATTATTTTTTAAATTATTATTTTAGAAAGTGGTGATAGCTCAGTTAGAAAGGCGTCAATGTCATATTACGATAAGCTCCAATAGGTCTAACCAAGCTCTTAACATTGATAATATCTGTGCAATATGCAAATTCAGGCCGGATTGAAGTGACTGGCCTAATTTAAAGATGTACCGGAAGAAAATAATTACACAACTAATAAATTTATTTGAAATTACAATAAATCACGAGTAGAAAAGTGATTAACAACAAAGATATAATAATGGTTAACATTAGTATGTACATTTTTAGAAATACAGTTGAGCGTCGATTATCCGAACTAATTGGGACCGGGGGTGGTTCGGATAATCAAATGTTCAGATAATCAAACATGAAAATTATTTACCATTTAAAACCCCTAATCAATTCTTAGAAAAACTTATTGATGTAGGGATATAAATAGGGTATAGATATTCTGTACTTAGAAGAAAAACTATATTGTATATCGTAAAAAGTGCTTTATTTTTAAAAGATATAAAGATATAATATTGGTTAAAATGTTACTGCTAAAACCAAATTATTTTATGGGTTATTGAAACTATTGCAAGTTGTAAGAAGTAAAATTATAAAACTGTTTATAACAATGTTATTTTTACTGTCGACAAAAGTTTACTAATTTAAATAGTTAGTATTTTTATTTATTTATTTAATATTTAGACGCTTGCGCTCTGTTTGCCGTTTCGCACTGGGGCTTTTTTTAATACACTGTAATTAGTAGGCCGTTCAAGCATTCAGATTATTGACGGTTCGGTTAATTGACGTCCGGATAATCGACGCTCTACTGTACAAACTATTTCTAAGTGAGAAATAAGCGTTTGTTGAAAATCCTCTTAGATATAGTATTCAAATTTAAATATAATAGAATTAGCTGTACCAACTGATTATTCTATCAAGACTAAATAACTTAAATTAATGTTATTTACTTCAATTTACAAAATAAAATTTTATTTCGTTTTCCAGCAGAGGTCTGAATTTGATTTTACATACAGCAATAATGCTATGTTTAGATATGGCGCCTGTAGGATTTGGTAATAATATTAAAACTAGACAACCAAACTCTATATCAAATCAAGAGACAAAGTAAAGGCTTTGATATGTTATATTGGATAACGCAATATAAAAAAAAAATTTCTAATTATTTTAATTCGCGGGTAAAATTTAATACAATTTGTACATTTGCGATGTTTTAGTAATATTACGAAATGTACTCGCTTAACTTTAAAGCTTACTTATATTTCCTAAATTAAAATAAAATGATAGTAAACACTATTTTTTACGTTTAAAAACAAACTAATTATCGAATTTCAGTTTTATTTTAACTAAATTCAATTTGTTTTTGTTTATAATTTAAAAAGTTACAAGCAAACATTTTGGGATAATCTTGGTATAGAAAGGTTAAATATTATCAACATATTTCACAATATCCCATCTCCTTTTGGTTAGTAAACATTAAGAAAGTAGAACTTCTGTAAATTGTATGATGTTTCAGCAGTATATGTTGAACATTTTAATTTAACACTATGTCAAATACTTAGTAAGTAGGCTATTATTTTCACGTGAATATAGTTACTATTTGATACTATTTGCTTTGCCTTATTATGTATTAACATATAGGGGTTTACACACTAAGATTGGAATTTAACACTGTAATTGTATTTGTTATTTAAAATTTATCTACTGATTTATAAGTAGTTTTATTTTAAGAACTCTCTAGATAGGGATATCACTTCTCGCAAATCCCACGATATATGCTTTGAAATGTTTTGTACTGAAGTAAAACATACCCGACGTATAATTATGTAACCACAAGTAATTGAAAGTATCTTTACTTTTACCGCTAAACTTATCCACAAATTTAATGACGTGCTCTCCAATTAGTTCAAAATACTCTCAATTTCCTATATTTGCGGACAAATAATAATTTGCATCGTTTGTTGAGTTCTATTCAGACCGATTTGGATAAAGAGTTGTGCTACTTTGGAGAAAGCTTTACAATATATTAATTACAAAAATGAGGCTAGACAATATCAAATAGAAACAGCAAAATTACAAAGTTTCGGTATCCTACGGGACAAGCTAAAGGACTTTGAAGCGGAAACGGGTCAAGAAAACGTCAATGGGAAGTGCGGCCGGTCCCTCGGTCGTGGAAAATTCACTCCAATTTCTGCAGAAAGAAGGAAACGGGGGCTTCACGAAAATTTCATTGAATTCTTAATAACTTCACAGGAAGAACAGTTACAGGGAATTTAAATAATAAATTTCAGCGACGAGTCACGGAGAGAGCTTAGGCTAATGTCAACAGATTACGAGGCAGAAGTAGTGGGGAGTATAGGCCTACTCTACCAAATATCTTTACAATAACAAAAATATAACTAATTAATTAAAGGCAATTAAGTGATCAAATGAAAAAAAGAAAAGAAATTATTACAAATAATGAAATATAACAAAAATTAAATTAATACAGAAATGCTTTCGAAACTCGGATAAAATGAAGCGTTCGTCAGGGAATTTTAGGACATCGTGCTGGACACGTGGAAGGGAAATCACCCTAAATCCGGTCCACAGTGTTTTTTTTTTGGGTTTTTTTTTTTTTGTAGAAGAAGAGATGGAATAGACTCGTTCAATGATGTCGCTTTTATGTTTGCAGCTAAAATAATAAGTTCTTACTTTATTTTCTTGCCAGTAACGATTGCTACAAATAATTACATAAATGAACAGATTGACTTTGAAAGGTTTATTGTACAAATAAAAATTGTCATAAATCATTTCAATTTCATATCCAAGTTATGAAGTAACCAGTTGAGCGTCGAGATATACCTCGAGGATGTAACAATAGATACTACTCAATTATAACTCAGCAGACACCATAAACTTAAAAGCAGCACACCTAAAAGATGCAGTTTGAGCCAACTCCAGAGTGGGGTTCCAGGATAATCGCGACGGGAAGACATCCATTTCACCAGTGAATATCAGGGAAATACTTTGCGCCTGAACGATGAACAATGGACTTTAAGGTTGGAAACTTAAATTAATAATTTCACTTGCTAATTCAAAGTTGACTGAGATAGAATCCCGATATAGTTTATCAATACTTGTTTAAGCTGGGTAAAGGAAGTTAGTATTTTTTAATGATTTAAAATAACATCTTATCAGAAAATTTAAATTAATTATGGTGCTAAAAACGTAAACATATAAGATAAAAAAAATCGAATTTCAAATAATTACTGAGAAAAATGTTGGTTCAAATAAACGTACAAATATAACATATAAATAAATAAGGTTTAATCTGCATAGTAGTATAAGATATCTAAATAGTAAAAGAATTGTAATTTTATTTAAGTCGGAAAAGACAACCCACATTGGTTTAAAATATTTTAGTTATTTGGTCAGTAAAATTGTTTTATATATAGTAGAAAAAGTTATCTTAAATACTTAGTTTTTTGTATCGTATTAAATATTTAGGCATTCACTATCACTTATAAACTGTATTTAACGTGTAACACATATCTCAGAACAATTAATAAATGTTTTAAGGTCAGTTCCAGAAACCTATATCTCAGGGATCAATTAAAATTAAAATACAGTGTAAACCCTTAACTTAAGCGGGGAAAATAAAAAAAAAAAAAAATAAGAAATTTACTATAAGTTATAATAACAAAAGAGGATTCGAGGGTGTCCGGGCTGCTGGACATTCTGAAGGAAGTTGTACTATCTATTCTAAATAATATAAAAAGCTAAATACTTCCAGTAGGTGGTACAAACTTTTTATTTTGCAAATATATGAAGTAATAATACCTAGGGAAATAGCTGTAAATAGAAAGTTGAAAGAGGACACTTGTTCATAAATTGTACATGTTCCCAAGGTTAAGAAGTTACGACGGGAAGTTCATTGCAATACATTCATTATGATGTTAGTACGGAACGTAAGCATAAGAAATTAGGATAAAGATATCACAGAACTTCAAGTTTTATTGTAGTTTGATTTTGTAGATTTATCTATTAGTAACCTGCTGAATAAAACAGATATTTACTATTATATGTGAAATATTTAATGCCATCTCATGCTACTTAATTTATTTATTCCAAATCAGTTTAAAGTTAATGTTTTTCCAGAAAATCTACCTTTATGACTCGCGTTACAACCTCCATAAATTCGTGGAAAATCCAGTATTATTCAAACACAAAAAAACATTAATTAAATACGCAAATAAGTGTATAACTTAGATTAAAAAAATGCATCAGCTTAAAGTTTAGTTTTAGATTTATTTCAGCATTCTTTGTTTATACATTAGGTGACAGAAGTTGTTTTACTAAACACCATCGGTCTTGCAGATTTTCTCAAGGTCGATTTGTTTGCCGAAGGTCTTGTCAGAAGTTAATTTGATTTTACCTAACTGTTTGATTAGTTGTAGCAACTTATATTTTCAGATAAAGAGACTAAGATGGGATTAAAGCAAATAACTATTGTTAAACGCGTGTAATAAAACTTAGTTTTTGAACCACATCTAACCTGGAATGACAACTCTTAGCAATAACCTTGCAAAAAACGTTCAGCATAAGGTTTAATAATGTTATGTAGTTATGTAATACTAGGTCATACTCCAAGATATCTGGAGATACCTGTAGCAAATTTCATACACATTACGGTCTCTGTAAACTCAATATTTTACTATTTTGTTGGTTGAAGCTTCAACAGACAAAAAATAACGCCTAAGAGAATGTATTATTGCAAGAAAAACGCTCACCAAAGGTGCTTACTTTACCACTACAGTGGTTATAATGTGTTATTTGTAAGTATTGGTCAAGTTTGCAAATTTGATTTGTTTTAGGTGATAGCATTTCTGTGTTGTTAAATTTTTACTATTTGTAATGATCGGACATTATGTAGTCCTATTACGAAATTTGTTTATATGCTAATATTCAACATTATCTTCATTTTAAATACCAGAGGAAAAACATTTTACTATTTTGGTTAGCTAGTGTAAATAAAAATTAATTAAGGGACTTTTCTAAACTAATGGCAAGAAAATATTTTTGAACAAACATAATACAGCTTAAACTCTTTTAATTTTACAAAACTGAACAACAATGCAGATAGTGTCACTGCCTGAAACATATTTAAAAAAACATATTAGTACAACATTGACGTAATGCTTTTTATTGAGTTTTTTCTCCGTCCTTTGTTGGCCACTTACAGATCTCATCATAGAAGGGTGTATGTTCTCCCGGAATATACTACTGGAGTATTTTTCCAATTTTTTCGAGTAAATCGGACTCTTATCTAAACACTCATTTTCCGTAGGAAATTTGATATTTTCACAATTTGCTAACTTAAAACTATAAGATCTTAATCCGTTGATAAAGTCATACGTTTTTTAAACTCCATTTTTGTGATTGATGCATTCAAACATGTAGTATTTTGATATAATGAACAGTTCTTTTTTTTCTTTAGGAAAATTCTTCTTTAAATAGTCAAAAGATAACAAATTTTGTCTTATAAAATTACTTCAACCAGTTTTTGAAATTAGTTGAAAAAAAATCCTCGTGAAGTACAATTATTGTAAAATTGCAGCATGAACTAGCCTCTTCAGGGACTCATTTTTTTACTTCAAAATATATTGAATATTTGTTTTTTACTTTAGAATTTATGTCATAAAACATTGTTTTCCATCTTATTTTATAAAATTTATTGTTTTTATTGCGCCTTAACTTAACGTATACATGTCTGCAGCTGCTCAAATGTATTACTAATGTGTTTACGTCAGAAATTTAATTTATAGAAAACAATTATTCTAGAAAACCATTTTATTACAAAAGAGAAATAGTAGTACATGTATTATGAAGTTTAAAATGTTTGGTGGTAAAAAATACTTTTGTTTTATTGATACAATAAATTAAAAAAATTCCATGGAAACAATAATATTTGAAACAACAAAATGTTTTTTGAAATGAAAATTAAAATGTTAGAAATAGATTTTTATGAATTAAAGTCTTTCATACATTCAGGGCACAGTAGTACATTTCATACAAACATATTTTGTTCATCATTGGCATCTTTTGAATCTACACAGAAGAGCATTCGGCACGTCTATTTATCTGTGAAAAGTCTTCCAACTTCCAGCCTTATATAATTTCTGCAAAACTGAGATGATGGTCGACCTTTTTACTGTTTGACCTCATCAAGTCATACACCGATAAATAAATTTATAGTTTGAAGTTCACTAGAGCCATTTTTCTGTTCTCCACATTCCGAAAGCAATTCAGGCATTTACTATGGAAACATTCAATAAATCATAAAAAATCCTTAAGTAAAAATGTTTATTTTTTTTATGCATGTGGATAGTGTTTGACCATTCGGTCTGACACGACCTCATCTCCCATGATTTGTGTTATATGTCGAAACACTATAATTTGGTCTTTGTATTCCCGCTACCTTTCTTTCCACTCTGGAATAACGTTAAACTTTGTCCATTGGTTCTTTTCCAGCAAACGAAGACAGGATGTGTACTGGCTAATTATCCATCCACCGAGTTACAGTAATGTTATCCTTGAAAGAAGTTACAACACTGACCGATCCTCTTCCTGTTTCACTAAACTCTTGTTAATTGTTACTCAGCTCCTTTCATTCTATGCACGAACCGTACCAACAAAAAAAATCTTTTATCTACAGTTCTTTAACGAGTGGATTAGAGGTGAATAGATTCCAACATTGTCATGGCAATATTGTTTAAATTTATCTTTTTACTGAGCTCCTTTCATTATATTTGCACGAACCGTACGAACAACATAAATATCTTTTTTCAACAGTTAATGAACGAGAGGATTATAGGTGAATAGATTCCAACATTGTCATGGCAATATTGTTTTAAATTTATCTTTTTACTGAGCTCCTTTCATTATATATGCACGAACCGTACGAACAACATAAATAATATCTTTTTTCAACAGTTATTGAACGAGAGGATTAGAGGATTAGATTGTCAACATAAAGTTTGTTGTTCGACCCTTCCAACATTGTCATGACAATATTAGTTAATACAAAAAGTAAAATTTCGTCTCCTTATGTCGTAAAATATATTCAAGATTTTGAACAACGTACGTAGTTGTTTCTCTGGCAATTGCATCCTTAAGAGTTTCAGGGAAAAGATTTCTGAAATAATATAATGGAGATTTGGTTCCATTGGCTTCGGACAAATGGTATTTTATTTGAACACCTTTGAATTGCGGTTGTTTGTTTATGAACGCATTGTCTTTACTTGACTTCTATTTTACAGGAGGTTCCTGTGTTTTTTTGTTTGTTTTTTTTCTAAGCATAGGCATAATCTTATTTTGTTTTTCATTCTTTGTTGTTCTAACAACTTTTTGTTTTATATTAGGTTTTTTGTTTTTTGTAATAGCAACATTCTTATGATTTATTATCAGCTTGGATCCAGGCCCATGAAAAAATGTCTAAAGAATTGGTTTACATAGATTATACCTAATTTCACTGGTGGCAAAATTATCGCCATAAATTCTAGTCGTAGGGATACTTTCATAAAGGCTACAAATGGGCAAAATAGTAGATAGAGTTATGTTTGTTTCAGTTGCAGCTAGATTGTCAATTACTATACTAGGTCTATGCATACTTTCGTCAAGACTATTATCGGGCAGAATATAAGATAAAGGTATGTTTGCAACAATATCATAGTCAAGAAAAATCTTTCGAGGTAGATTTTTGAATGCTTAGTAAGGTTCCTATTTTGTAGCATATATCCAAGCTTGAATTTATCAGATAAACATCAGACTGAAAGTTAGAATTTCGTACAGTTTGCATATGTGTATTAACTAAAGCTAAGTTTGTCATACTGTCTATAACTTGGACTAGGCCTAAGCTGTTTTTATTTTCTGAAATATTCCTAGACTCTTTACTATTTTTAAAAGGTATAACTAAGGTTTTACCTAATTGCATATACTATAACTCACTTTTGAGCTCCATCAAAATATATTTTCCTACTTCATTCAGAAATTCTGCAGGTCCTTCATCTTCACTATTGTACCCTGACTAATCATCTGTAATTATATCCAAGTCTGAAGCATTTCGAACATCTAAATCTTGTAGTATTTATTTAATTCGTTTAGGTTGAGACCTAAAGTTCATATCCTCACCTTCCATGTATGAAAAATGGTTAAAATCTTACTGTACTAAAATAATAACACTTACGAACAAAAGTATAACATAATCTGTAGAGTATAACTTTAAAATAATGAATACTATTCACACCAGCTGTGTTGACATTGTGTCACTTGTGTTTTGACCACATATGAACTTTGGCACATGTTTGCCAATACAAAATAATTCAAAAATACTACATTTGGCAATCTCACAAGCGTGGACATATACAAAACCTAACAAATTGTAACTATTATATGTTTATTTGTAATCAAACAAATTTTATCGTAAACATATAATATATTATCTAATCTATAAAAAATCAAGTTGTTCTAATCTTAACCAAAGTTTATTAATATATTTGTGAAATCGGTGTTTATATAGTACGGAATGAATGGTTAGCTAAAAGCTAATAATTTCTAAGTGGATATATGAAACAAGAATGCCAAGGGAACAGTGTTGCCATCATTTACAATATTTATAGCAAGGAAAGAGTCACTAAACAGATGTTTATATCAAGAATATTTAACTTTATGTCCACGTAGAGTGCCTGTAGAGGTTTTCCTCCACCAACATTTTGGCATACTCTTTAGTTGTGTAAACATGATCAGATCGTTTCAAAGGTTCTTTATAACGCCAAAATTACTATCGCAGGGGAGGATTGAATGACCTCTTACAAACCTATGACCTATGACTCTTGTGTAGTATAGGATAACTTTTTCAAATCTTCCAGAGGAAACATTAGGTATCGGATAACAGTATTATTCCGGTTTTATTAATAGGTAGCATCGGAAAATAAATACAACACGTTTGCTGTTTCTGGTACATTATTTGTAATATAACGATTGAGAAAAGTGAAAAATTCATTTGGTCCACTATTTTCCATACTTTCATCTTATAAATGAAATTCCGATGTCCTTTTCTTCATGGCATACATACACCCACAACTGCCGTAAGTAAAACAATTTCTTAACATTAATGTGGAGTAGAGGCAGATTATGCATGTAGTCATAACAAAAACATGCTACGTCGTCTCTATCCTTACACATATTTTGAACCTCATTCATATTTTTGTAAACATTTTTTTATCTGTTTTGTGTACTAATAGTTCTGTGGCCGCAACTCGTTTTTCGTTATCATTTAGGTAGTTACTTTTCAGTTTTGCACTTTTTTTAATCACATTTGATTATAACTATCAGGGTTTTGTATACAGTATCTCTTTTACGTTTTTTAGAAACATGTTCCTTTTGAGAATCAGTTCAGAATTCATTTTTTCAGAAAACAGAATAAAACTAAAATACAAAATATAACAACAACGTTAGCAGCAAGAAATGAAAGGATTGACAAGAGTTTTACCGGTTGATCACATGTGAGCGCTAGTGTAGTTGTTTTCAAACCATACGGTATTATCAAACCTTGGTAACTATGACAGCATGCAATGGACTGGTGGCTTTTTGAATTACAACTGGTAAATATAGTCAGAAGGAACGTGTTCAACTCCTAACCTCATTTTCTTAAAAAATGTGACTGATGCCCCTTTTTAATAACTGATTAAATTATAATTATGAAGTTGGAATAATTAATCATTTTAACAAAAATCCCTGTCTTTTTCAGCACATAAGAAATCTATAATCAGGGAAATTATTTCTCAATGGATTTCATCTGAAAGATTTTATTTAAATATAAATAACAAAAGTGATCAACATGTAGTATGTTTTTTAAAGATGAGGAAAACTAGAAAGTAATTGTACAAGTGGCATGAGGTTGTTTACAGACCTAATGTATCGATTGATGTTCCATTAAGTGCAATGTATCTTTTTTGTATCAGATTTAATTATAATTGACAGATATTCAGAGTTCCATCATCGGTTTTTACAGATAAACCTATATTACAGATAGATATTCAAACCTCTTAATCTGCCCTTTTGTTATAGGGTTAAACTTGCATTCGATTTATGTTACATATGTAGCAAACACTAACAACCTATCTAAATACAGCGATTCACTTTCCCTGAATTTATTCTGATGACGTTCTGAAAAAGACGAGTAAGTTTAAAGCGTAATCATGCTAATTCAAAGTTTTGAATTATGCGTTGGGACTATTCAATGTTAATAATTAATATCCAATTTGCCTGATTAGTTTATTTTGATAGTTAGAATTTCTAACATCATATTGGATATCATATTGACAATTTTTTATAAACTATAAAAAAAAACAATACTAATATTATTAAATAAATGTTAATAAAATAACGAAATATAATAAAAATTATTTGGTGTGCCTAGGGATGGTTAAGTTCAATCCAGCGCATGTAAATGCACATAAAACATACAAATTTACAAGGCCAGTATAATCCAAAACACTGAAAAAATTCAAATACGTAAAGTTGTATGCTGAACTTGACCTTAAATATGGATAGGCCACTATGGCCGAGGTTGTTAAGGCGTCAATGCTTTATCCATCGTCATGCAACCATCAATGGAAAAGTTCCGGGTTCAATTCCCATTGACCCCGAATAATTTTCTAAATGGTTTCTTAACAGACATCGTTGGCTGTGGTTCGGATTCCACGTAAAACTGTAGGTCCCGTCTTCATTAGCCTTAAGTGCAAAACAGCAGGACGTTAAACCAAAGAAAAAAAACCTTAAATATGGAATCTTACAACTTTAAAAAAAAATTTTTTAAGAGCATTCGATCTTGCTTTCAAAGAAAATATTTTGCCGATACACAATTACATGGTAATTAGAGATATTCTGAATAGGAAGTCATTATTCGTTTTACTGAAATTAAACGGTCACGTTTGATAGAAAATTTCTTGCGAATAATTGATTGTTGGATGACAAAACGTTTTATTTAGAATGGATAAAAATGGATTGGGTAAGTACCTAAAGCAATGGTGTAAAAATGAATACGAAGGCATTCAAATAAGCTGAAATACCTGAAAAGTAATACATATTTTGTTTTATTAAAAGCAATCAAATTCGTTATTTTTAATTAATTATACAACCTCCAACAAGCATGCATTGGGACCTTATTGTTAAATATTTAATAACCTTGAGAAACGTTACTCGCACAAGCTTTAAGCAACCCAATATATCTTCAATGATTGTTAAGTTAAAAGGAAAGGGAGGGTGTGTTGCTGTCACTAGAAACTTGAAACCCTCCCTTAATTGGCCTTCTATAATTACTATTCAATCAAGTGTACTGTGTACTTGCTACTCTAATTGAAAAGCAATTAGGTTTCATTGATAATGTTCAGAAACATAAATTATTGATAGTAAAGCTTTTCTATAGTTCCAAACCAAGTTCAATACCAAACTTAAGTACTAAATATCGACTTCTTAAATTGATTTGTCTTGTTTTGATTGGCCTTTTATTGCAAAATTAGATAGTAGTATAATTAATTAAATTATGTTATGCTATTACAAATGTGATTAGAAAATATACTAATAGCTTCTGGGAATAGATAAAATTCATTTAAAAATAACTGCATTTAGACATAATAAATTAATGTTTTAATATTACACACATAATAAGTCATTAAATTTGTTTAGAATATAATATAATAAATACATTGTTATTTTCTATACGATTTCTGTAGTGAACTTAAAACCATTACTATTTTATTATTTTGGAAATTTGTTGGTACTATGCACGTAATTGTCTTTTTAACGAACATAGATACTTTGTGCCTAAAGATATTTTAATCTGTAAAAAATATAGTGTTATTTACCCTAACCAAAAATAAATTCCTGTTCCAAATTTTAAATTCTAACAAGTGTTTACAAACTTTAAACATACCTTACTGAGATAAAAAATGTAGAAGGGAAAATAAAGGATCGTTGATAAGAAAGTAAAAAGCTGTCGGCATCACGTAATGTACAAACCGGTACAAATAAATATGATACAAAGTTAAGAAAACAAACAATATCTTAAGTAATTTTGCCATGTGCCAGTATAACGGAAATATTATCATCTCTAAAATCTGATAACTGTTTAAAAGGTATGGTAGTTTTTGTTGTTTAAATGTACATTATTAATGAAAATAAACCAAATTAATTACCATGGTTTTATTATTTTATGAATAATATAATTTAATGTTATATTTTATTACTCTTTTTATGAAACGAAATAAAGTTAATATATTGTAAAGTACCCATTTAAAACATTAGTACTCTCAAAATCTTAGTTACTCTCAAAATCGTTTGAGAAGAAAACTTAAATTTTGAAGTTTATATCATTTACCAGGATGTGTGTTAATAAGATAATAAAATTTTTCTCATCCGAGATGGAGTGTCAAGGTTGTCAGCATAATTTTTAAAAGATCTATTATGTTTGAATACAATAAAGTTTATATTAATTGTTTCTGTAATTGATATACATTTTAAATTATTATTTAGATGCGAACAAATATTTAGTAACTTAATTTGTAAATTACGTGTTTGAGAGGAATATCGATCAAACATAACAAACATAATGTAAGACTTTTTTGCTTACATTAATTTGAAGAACCTAGAAAAATTAAAAATTTACATCCTCTATTATCACTTTGACCTAATAAAGGTACACTAGATGACTTTTTCTCCAATATTTTGGAATAGACACATATCTCCCGATTGACGGTTTTAGTCACCCAAGAAGCAGGCCGTATTGTTGACTTTAGTTAATGCGGTATCGATCTTCGTCCTACAGCTCAATCAATCTCTACCACTTAGAGGCTGTCAATCAAATTGAAAGCATTTAGTACCAAAGATTAATGTTTAACACCAAAGATGCATTAGTTTAACAGCTTAAATGGCGTAAGGTAACTCGAATATTAAGGTAAGCTCTTTATATATTTAGCTGTTTTAGACAATACAACTACTGTATTTGTTGTAATTAGAAAAGTATCAAATTTGACAGTTCTACCCACAGAAGTAATGTGTATTAACTTTAAATCAATTTGCATTGCCGTTTGTGCTTCCATATAACTTAGTTATCACTACCCCAGCCAGTAACCAATGGGACCGAGTATTACTCAATAGAAATACAGTATTTTTTATAACGACATGTAAGTAGATGATAGTAAAATAAATACATATACATCAGAATATACAACCAAAATTAGCATTTATTATTATGAATTTAATATACAATGGAATAACAAACAAATATTTAAATATTTTTTATTTTTAAATATGTTTAAAAGCTGTCGTTTTGATTATTAGAAACAAATCACTTCCTCTTTACTAAAACTAATTTTAAATAGTGAAAAAGTGTTTCCTTTTCTATAATGGAATTTATAAATGAACAAAATTATTAAATTCATATTTTATATTATGTATTACAGATCATCAAAAATATCTGGGTATTTTCTTTATATTAATGTTTAAACGTTTAAAATTCACAATCTTATTTCCATTATCTGATTTTCTTTTTGAAGAGTTAGTTAATTTTTATTTTCCACTAGGATTCACAAAACTAATAAATAATGTTATTCTGCAATAATTAGCTACAGATTATTAACTGATTAAGTGAAAGAAATATAAATTGTTATTTCACTTAACGTATTAAATACAACAAAAAACAAAAGTTACGCAGTTAGACACTTGTATAAATAAAATGAAAATTTAATGTATAAATAAAATAAAATATAAATATAAAATAAAAAATAAACCTTATCCAAAACCCCATCTATGAAATATTAAGTATGGCTCTTTAAAATGTATTTTCAATTTAGGAAATACTGAATTGTGCTTTCGTTGGACTAACATAGTTGATTGAATTATTATTTTCTAATAATAACTGCAATTGGTTGTCCCTTTTACAGAACAGAAAATTACATTTCATTGCAAGAAAACGTGCTTTAGTAATTAGAAAATCTGTTTTTATACTTGTGTAATTTGGATATTTTTATATTTTACTTCAATTGAGTTTTAATAAAATTATAATAATATTAAATGTGACCATAGTTTGATCTTCTTGAAATTCCATAGTAAGGTAGAAAATAAAACTTTAAAAGAATTTCACGAATTCAACAATATCATTGTTACAGACCATTCACTGCTAAGCATCTTCAAACAACCAAAAACTAAAATGTACAGCTTCAATGGTATATACATATATTTAATTCATTATGGAAGTTGGTACAGATACTAATTATTTCTCTTACATAAAATATTATATTTAGGCAATTTTAGTTTATTGCTTCTAATTAGAACATTTAATAAGTAATACAAATGATGTAAATACTGCTTTTTATTGTAATAGTAATCTTGGTAAGCTATTACTCAATATAAAGACAAGAAAGCCTTATTGGATAATATTAATGGTGATTTCCAAATTAATTCCAATGACTGCACTTGAGCATACATATGTAAAACAGGTAGATCCATTAAAACAACAATAAAGGAAAACTTATATTGTTTTAGTATGGAAAAATAGTCAAATTTTGTTAAACACTTTTTAAATACAGGCAATATGCTACTTAAATCACATTGATAATCTTAAAGTCTGACATATTGAACAAAAAAGTAAAAATTTTAGTAAATTGGGCATGTTAGAAATAAACATACAAATAACATAAATAAGTAACATAACACATTTATTTTTTTAAAACCCATGGTATTTTTACAAAAGTCAGATCATTATCCTTCTCAGGTACTCCAAGTTCAAACCCGCTATTCAGCCACATTTTCATAACATAGATGTTGGTCCTAAATATTGTTCTGTACATTTTAGTTTTAGTTGTCCGATGATCCTTAGTTCCAAAACAGATGTACCCCTAATAATTATATTGTTGCTTTTTTTATATCTGTGTCAGTGTTATTTTTTACCTTAATAATAATAAGTTGAGAAATTAAAAAAAAACTTTGTAAATTAAAAGCCGGTTGTATTACAAAATATATATTACTGCAGTATATTCACAAATATTATATTTAATATGACAAATTAGAACAAATAATAACACCTACCTGCTAATTTTCAGTTTGGAATACAATCAA
This sequence comes from Philaenus spumarius, assembly GCA_018207615.1. Lineage (NCBI taxonomy): Eukaryota > Metazoa > Arthropoda > Insecta > Hemiptera > Aphrophoridae > Philaenus > Philaenus spumarius. The sequence goes on from JAGFPH010000316.1 coordinate 97,703, forward strand.
GATAATGGTGATTTTTTTCTTTATAATGACAAAGTTTTAAACTGGGAAACTTTCAATACATCGTATGTACATATGTAGAGTCAATAGTCTGATAACTTCATATAGGTGCGTAATTGATGCGTATATGATACGAACTGACTCGAATACGCCTCACTCATCACATAGTAATCAAAAAAGTGCCAGTAATGTAATATTTCACGTTTAGAGTATTTTTGTTTTGTTTTTTGTAAATATAGTTATTTCAATTTGGTTTTTGTCAGGCTTATACTAACTCATACACGAGTAATACATAACACTAACACACACTAAATGAGAGTTTAACTCATCGTGAATATAATATATAATAATACAAATGTTTGTGGCCACATTATTAAGGCCGTTCTTGTCCAGCTGGGGGTAGGATACTAGATGTGGACTGCGGTTATCAGTATGATTATGATAATTAGGTTCAAAGTTTGAACGAATGGTAGACCTATTTGTTTTGATTACTTGAGTTTGGCGATTACGACATATTATAAAGGGTTGGAAGAAAAATTTAACTTGTCGTTTAATATGTTACCTGGTCTATTTGTATACTCTTTATAGATCGGAAATTTGTCTACTCTATCCATTGTGGCGTCTTTTATGGCTTTGTGTAATTTTTTCAAACTAGTGTTTATGTTCATGTATGTATCGTTTTAATGAATTAAGTGTTCCGCATAATTTGAGTTCTGTCTGTCTGTTATGGGTTTTGTATAGCAATAAATATAATATTTGAATCTGGTTTTGAATGAGCGTTTTGTTTTCCATAAACATGTTAGTCATAAGTATTTATAAGCCCTGTTAAATTTTAAATAGATAAAGATAGAAAATGAAACTCAGAACACCATTCTAGGAAATAAATGTGAACTTTTAAGTCACTATTACAACTTTGACCATTTCCATAAAATGGGATTTTTATGGGCAGTTCAACATTTTTTAATGTAAAGGCCCATTAAGTGACACCTCATTTTAAAGGTCTTAATTAAAGAAGAAGAACATTCTAAACTGGAACTTAAAAACATATAAATTACAAATCAGGTTTTGAGATGTATTTATCATCTATGAATACATTTCACTTCCACTTTCATTTCCTCTTTTTATATATATTTAACTGTTAAACCAGCGTATACAAGAAAATAAAACACAGACTGTTTTGTCAAAGTGTTAAGATTTTGATCCAAATGTGTTTTTTTCATTTAAAATTGTCACGTCCGTTCACGAAACCGATAATTTTTTTTCCAATTTCTAAATAGGAACTCTAAATATTTCTGGGATAAAAATGTTGCCTAGATTAATCTCTGAAAAGTCCTCTACATCCAAATGAAAGTTTCGTTAACATTTTTTCAGCCATTATTGAGATTAGCCCAGACAAACAAAGTCACAGATAGACAATAAGACACACAGACACACTGACAAAAATAAAAATGCATGTTTAGGTTTTGGAAAAGTTTGAATAACCATATGGGCTTAGACAAAAGTATTGACTTCGAAATTACAGACAGACACTTCAATTTTATTTATATTGATAGATATATGTATAGATGCATTTCAATATTATGTAATACAGTACATATTATATTATATTGTACATCATTTACATGATAGTGTATTTTCTTATAAAATATATTGAACAATACGGTTTCATTTGATATGATAAAGGTGAATACATTTAATTTGATAATTTAAATACATTTAGCAATTAATTATAACTTAGTTTTTGAAAAAATCATCTAAAAACCAGGGAAAAATGCTAATAATAACGCGTTGAAATATGTTAACGCATACAAGTCAATTAGGCCAGCCAATACTTTGCTGAAAATAATTTGACAATAAATTATAATAAGACAAAGTACATGTTTTTTTAACTCGAAACATAGTCCAATCATACACCAAGTGTTACGTGGAATGATAATGTGCTTGAAGAAATCAAAAGTGCAAAGTATTTAGGCTTTTTATTGACAATAAGTTGACTCACATATAATATATTTTCGCATCCTTAGTAAAGAAATTAATAATACTAAATTAAGAATACTCAAATTTTTTGAATTATACTGCAATCATACTATTTTATTAACAGCTTGCTATGGCCTTGTATATCCGTATCTGAACTGTACAATTTTTTTTGGGGGGGAGATTGGTCAGTTCGGAATATGCAAAGGGTTTTTGTCTTGCAAAAAAAACTAAAAAAAAAAAAAAAAAAACTGTAAGGCTATGGCAGGACAAAAGCTGAGTTATTTAGAACTCAAGAACTGAGTTATTTGAAAGAACTTGGGAGTTATTAAACTCCCGAGTATATATATATACTTGACGTGATACTCTACTTTAAATTTATTTTAAAGTGATATGTGATCATATCCAAAATAAAGATATACACAGTTACAGTACCAGGCAGCCTCATAACTATCGTGATAGACAGCACATACTAAATCTATGCATCAAACTACCTTCCAAAGCTGGTGGAAGACTGTTCAATAAGCTCCAATGTGCATTAAAAAATTTCGGTATATTTTACCTTCTACAAACAGCCTTAGACAGCTAATATTGTCTAGATCTTTCTACTCTGTGGAGAAGTTCTGTGTACTGTAGCCGGCCATGAAATCATGGATGTGTTCTCCAATTTTAAATTGAAAACTAGTTGTAGTTTATGATTGTTTTAAATTATTTGTTACATTCTTTAAATTTTTCAAAGTGTGATTGGTTTAAAGTTATTATATTCTGTGTGTGTTGAAGTATTTATATTAATTGTTCTATTTAAATTATAAATATTATATTTTTATCAATTGTTTTAGTATATCTATAATTAAATTTTTAGTTGAATTTTAAGTCTTATTGCTTGTTCCACCTTTTTTAGTTAGGATTTCTTATAGTTGTGTAAATTGTGTTTTACATTATTTGTTATATGTTTTTAATTGTTCAATGTGATTGGTATAAAATTGTTATATGTTGTAGTATTTATATTAATTGTTCTATTTAAATTATGAATATTTTATTTTTATCAATTAATTATTGTAGTAACTTATATAAAAAATATAATGTATACTCTACTTAGCCTATGCATGTATGTCTCTAGGCTATAATAAAGTTAAATGAAATGCAATTAACATTGCAATTTAATTATATATATATATATTTTAAATAATTAAACTAATATGGCTGGGTAATTAATTTATTTGTGTATAAAGCCCTGGCAGAATGTGATTACAATATAATGTGATTTAAAAACTGATTATGTATTAGTCATGTCCATACACCATACATACACCATACACCCACCATACATACGTCCATACATATGGATTAGTGTGCGAATTTATACGAATACAATAATTGATTAAAACTATAATAGCATATCTTATAAAAAAATCATAGATCTATATCATTTTGTGTTGACGAGTTCATAAAACAAAAATTGGGAAAAATCATGGAAGAGCTGAGCATCGGTTCCGGTACATCTCACATGCTAAGCAAGCGCTATACAATTTGAGTTACGCTCCGAGTTAATGAAAAACAGGATCTGAATCTACTTCAGCTTATGTTATAAGAGATTTTTTAACATTTTTAAAATTGTTTACTGTAATTTCAATTTTGTTTGGAATAAAAAGCAGTCTAAAATATTTTATAAACAATCCTGTTTAAACAATGAATGTTTCTTCAAAATAGGTTTAGCTATACCAGAGATTAGCGCGGCAAAACAAACAGACAGATAGACAGACAGATATAGACAGACAGACACAACATTTATAAATGTGTGTTTTTGTTTTTGTAATGTGATTAACGATATGATTTTCAAAAAAATCTTATATTATTAGATCACAGTCAGTCACTTAAATGTTATTTATATAAATTACTTTAAATTTGTATTAGACTTAATAATTGTAAATACATGTTATTATATTAAGTACAAATAAGAATTTTGTATTTTATTTAATGATTTCATTAAAATATGATGCAGTATGAAAACATATTATAAAATGCATGTTTGATAGGAAAATATTTTTTTGAATGGACTAGGATGGTTTAAATAGGATATTTAGAAATATAAGGAAAAGTTCGTAACTCGACTGTTAAATTATTGCTGCACACAACCAGTAGTGCTGGGGAGATATAGGGAAGCTTCATCTTATTACTTTGTTATGTCAATTAGCTCTGCAGCTTCTACCCTATTCAATCGCTTCAAAGGGAATTTCAGTAATGGCTATACATACAGTCTGTGGAAGTTTGTCTGTTCATTACAAGCCACATTAAGTTAAGTCACTAATAATATATGTATTTGTTGCAATAATATATTTAATACAATTTAAAATACATGAATATTCGTATACTTAAGATTGCACCAGTAAATTACTTCAACTTAAAATTAAATCCAATTTATAATAGATAATAAAAAAAAGTTGAGATATGTTATTATAACACATGTAAATTGTTTTATATTATCTCTATCACATACTAATTTTAATTTTCTTCAATAATGGTTTAATTCTAAAACTTACCTCTTAACATTATATGTAAAATTATATAATGGTCGGACGTTGTACTGAACAAATAATGGCATAGGGAAAACTATTTCACCTATACTGCATTTTATTTCATAATAATTTGGCAATGGAAATGTTGTTAATTATATCACATTATTTATGTAAATCAGACAATAGGATGCTATGCACAATACAAATGGTAAGAGCAGTTTAGTAAAGTTAGTTATATAAATATTTTAGGTAAACGTTATATTTATACATATGATTTGTATTACAGAATAATGTTATAACTCCTTCAATGTATTTTTTTTAAACACTAATAAAGATCGAAACTTTAATTTAGTATATTTATTGTTTTAAATGTACACGTTTATACGCTATTATCAGATGTGTTAGACTAACTACTAAGCAATTTTGGGTCCCCAGTGAAACACTGTTTTTTTTATTCAATCCTCTCTGATAAAAATAAGAATTGTGTTTGTAGTTAAAGTCATTTGCAAAGCAAAGTTAGTAATTCTATATTAGTTTCACTACTAAATACCTATTCATATTACGAATTAAGTTTTAAGTTAATTTTGTAATTTAAAAAAAAAATGTATCATAACAAAAACAAAATGTGAATTGCTTATAGTGTAAGTTTATGTGTATTAATATTATCTTTATTAATTTTAAAAGGTTTAACGTTTTATAAAATAAATGTACATTTAAATTTATTAACTTTTATTTATTTTAAACCTCAGAAAATCCATCATAAAATTACTAATAACACATAAACTGTTATTGGTAATAATATTACTTCTTATTTATTGTTCCTTGGTTTTAAGTATATAAATTTCAAATAAATTACATGAAATATTTAATTGACAATAAAAAAAATTATGGAAATTATTATTTTATGTATGTGTTGCATCTATAACTATGTTGTGTTTAAACTCTAACATTTAGTACATCTACCAAATCCTTTTATCCAAGCAAATAATGTTTGAAAAGTTTATAAACTTGTATTACAAATATTTCAATTAATAAATTTGATTTGACTGTATCGTCGATTTATATACATTCGTTGGTTTTATATAAATCTAAAACTATACGTTTGTGACTCGAATTACACAACTTGTCTGCTATTAGAATTGAATGCCTAAAATGTGGCCAACGATAAGGAATAGGACTTACTTATTCTTTGTTGATACTGTTTGTTAAAACTAACAATGCCACTTTTGTTACTGCGTCTATTTTCCTGCAGTAAAAAACTAATGCTTAAAGCAGTTAATTAAATCAAAGCACTGGCCTCATTTTTAAATTATTTTGAATTCTACTGAAGAAGCTTGACAACACAAACGTAAAACCTGCTTTATTCGTATGTGTAATTGCAGGCCGACTATAAAGACCTAATAAATTATTACATCTTTATATTTGTAGAAATAAATTGCCAGTAGAAAAAAAAATCATAACTACTAAACCTATAGAATTTGTAGAATGTAGATCCTACTAAATACTCCCAATACGTAAATGTAATATGCAAGATCACCGCTATTAAATGAAAAGTACGAACATAAAGTAGTTTATGATTTGTTTACCATAGAAAAAAGTTTTCTTTAAAGCCCTAACCTAGCACGTTTCAGTTAATTTGTACTCACAATAAATTATCATTGAAAAGATATTGTTTAAGAAAAAATATTGCTTGTAACACTTATAGGTCTTTAGTATAGTAGTAGCCCATAACAGCGATTTAAGGTATTAAGGCTTCCCCCACACATTTTGTAACCGTAACCATCACTGATTTTGATTACTTGCTTGTCAAACTCATTTGAGTACGTCATTTGTGAGAAACTGTGTTCTGTTTATTATTTATGTAGCATAATTTAATAAAATAAAAACATTTCAACCATAATGCTTATTTATTTTATCAGACCAAAGAAGTTGAACTTTAACGTGCGTGCATAAGTACACGAACCAATTTTTTTATTATCTTTAGAAACTACTATACTATACTGTTAATGCTTTAAAAACAATGTGTTCTTATTTTTTCTATTGTATAAAAATCATAAACTACTACCTTAACCTATGTTCGCACTTTTCTTTTGAAAGTAGTGCTCTTGTATATTATATACGTATTGGGATTAATTAATTAGTATTATCTATATTCTACAAATTCTATAACTTTAGTAGTTATGATTTTTTCCTACTAACAATTTCGTTGTAAAAATATAAAGATGTAATAATTTATTTAGTTTTTATAGACGGACTACAGTTACACATACGAATAAAACAGGTTTTATATATGTGTCGTCAAGCTTCTTCAGGAGATTCTAACATAATTTAAAAACGAGACCAGTGCTTACAGGTAAAGCAATTAACTGCTTTAACATTAGTTTTTTACTGCCCTAAAATAGACACAGTAACAAATATGAGATTGTTTGTTTTAACAAATAGACGGAACAAAACATAACTAAGCCATATTCCTTATCGTTGGTCACGTTTTTCGACATTCAATTTTAAAAGCAGACAAGTTGTGTAGTTAGAGTCACAGATGTATGAGTTTACATTTAGATATAACCAACAAAGGTATATAAATCCACGATACAGTCAAACCAAATTGATTAATTATAATATGTGTAATCAAAGTTGTAAACCTTTTCAAACACTATTTGCTTGGTTAAACGAATTTGGTCGATGTACTAATGTTATAGTTTAAACAAAATTCTAGATACAACACATACATAAAATAATAATTATACATTATTATATGTCTCAGTTATTCCAACCGATGCGAGTAGATTTTGTTAACTATTCCGATTTTTGCATCTAGATGATTAATCTTAATTTGTGTATCTTACTGATCTAACTGAAATGTTTTATTCTACTGATTTGTAAGGAATGAAACATTAATAGGGAATTAAATGGAATAACGTTACTAATCACTAAAATAATTTTTCAATGCAATTTTTACATACATAAAAATTGGCTTAATTATTTAATGGGTTAATATTTTAATTTGACAATTGTAAAAAGTAACATTTTCTATTTTGTTTACCAATTAAAATATATGGAAACTATAAGCCTGAGATTATTCCCTTACATTTATTGCTAAATTATGTAAAAAAGCAATATGGCAAACAGTGCCCGCCATGTTTTTCTTACAAAAATATTTATATTCTCATCAAAAGTTGTCGAAGAATAACATAAATAAGATCCTGATAATTTAATTTAAACATTTAGATTTGAATCATGTTTTTATTTAAATAATTCAAGAAATATACTTGACTAGAAGTATCAATCTAAATTTACTAAAACGAGAAATTCAAATAACCAAATGTTGTTCTTATAAAAAATAATTAATTTAAACTTCTTATAAACCTACTTTTATGCTACAGGTTTTGTCTTTTTAAATTGTTTAAATAATTCTTTCATGAATTTTCGAATGTTAAAATGTATTTTGTATCAAACGTATATTTATACTTTTATCATTCCCACTGAACAGTTAGTTTTAATATATTTGTTTCATTAATATCTTCATATTTTTTATTTAGATTGGCAGGATTTTTGTTCCTTAGACTTATATAATAGGTTCTATCATAATTAATTAAGTCAAAGAAGTTGTCTGTTTATATTGTTAAAATATTGATTTCCAGAAGTTTGTAATACAAAGCTATTTTTTTATTTTTATTATTATTAAACTGCTACTTATACTTTTAAAATTTATTTTAAATAGCCTTTTAATGATATACTTTCTATTTTTTTTAGTTAATTAAAATTTTAGGGAAAACTATTTGCCCTTAATTGTTTTACATCACTTTCTAAATAAAGCTTTTCATTTATACAGCTAAAACAAATTTAAACTACTTCGAGAGTATTTATTTCTCCTGTTCATTAAACATAAGTAATTTATTTTACTAATACAAAATCGTTCAAAATAGCAAAAGTATTTATTTTTTTACTAAGTTATTAACGTTTGTCTGTGTTTAGCTTGAATATTACTTCATAAATTGTAAATTATTAAAGTTTCGTTATAGATAATATAAACTTTGTAATTATATACAAATAAAATAAGAGAGCAACATGAAATGTAATCTTAAATTTGTGCAATCCCCTCTACTGTGATTTTTTCTAAATATACGAATAATAGTATTAAATTATTTTAATTAGTAAGAAGACCTAAAATTCTCATGTCACAGATGTTTACTATTTGTAAAGTTATATAACAATCTCCAAATATACGTAACAAAATATTAGTTTACGATCACAATCTGTAATATATTATATAGTCACCTACACCATTGTTTGCCTAAGAGTATTATGTAAAGCTGTTGAAAGTGCAAAGATGATTAACACAAACTTAGGGGTAAGAATGGGGATACGGCGAGCTTAGATTGAGCTATAGAATATGCCATTGAGTTGTCTATTATTACTCGCACCTTATATATAGATAAAAACTCTATATCTACCGATTATCGTTAAATTTGATTATCTCTAAGAAGAAAAAACAAATTTATATTGTTGATAGTTTCAGTATTGTATATGATAATAATATTAGTACTTATTTTTTATTAATATAGTCTATGTCTTAAGATTATACAAACAGAGAGAATGTTTTAATCTTAATAATTATATACACTTATAATCAAATTAGTTTTTTATAATTTTAATCTTAATGTAAATCGAAACTCAAAGATTTAAACCATTTTATAGTAGGTTGCGAAATCTACAAATTATGTCCTCAATTACTTAGGCAGTATATGTAGTACAATAAAACTCCAAATACGCAGCTATTGCCTGTATATATTTTGTTAATCCTTTTAAATACACTTAATGCACATTACTGATTAAAATTTTATTAACTGCATAATAATTGCATCGATAAAACATTAAAAATTAGTATACTCTTTATTTTCGGCAAAGCTGATTTATGGAATTTGGACAATAATAATAGTTTTAAAACATACCAAATAATAGGTTTATCGATAATGTTTAACTAAAGTTTAAGTAGCTGATTTGATGATGATTCTTTACAGAATTAGTTTAAATTCGGAAGAAAATATTGGCAATCTAAAAAGGGGATGTGGAATACTACCCCCCGGAAAACTACCCCCCCAGGTGAAACGTGACGTCACGAAATCTGCCAACTAACCAATATGGGAGCCGTGTCCGCGACTGGAATACTAACCCCCCTAGCAAAAGCGGGTCGCCGGAATACTACCCCCCGGAAAACTACCCCCCCAAGCAGGTTCCTACAATTATACTGTTATCGGCAACATACTGTGACTAAACAGTTTAGGTTAGTCTTCTAGTTTTTTTAATTTTAATTATATAAAGTGATAATACAAACGCATCGAAACTTGAGTGTGCGTGACTGGAAAACTGCCCCCCCCCCCCGATCTCTGACGTCAAAATTACGTAGGAACCTGCTGGGGGGGGGGGGGTAGTTTTCCGGGGGTTACTATTCCGGCGACCCTCTAAAAAGTTTTGAGGATTCTTCTCTATACCTGGACTGATTGAAAAAAGAATAATTTATGAATACAAGAAATTTACAATATAAAAATAATTTGTTTTAGTAGGTTAGTAATTTTATAATATATTATTATCCCCATAAATATACCAATTAGCGAATTATGTTGCGCCAAATATTAAATGCTTACTAAACTTAATGTACGCGAAACTGGAAGCGTTGGGACGTAATATTTGTCAAGTTATTAAGTGAAGGCAGTTTAAACAAGAACTGTTTGCTTTGAGGCTTGAAGTGTTCAGCTACCACGTCGGCATTATTTCTCAGACGTTTGTACCATTGGAGTTAAAATGAATGTCACAATTGCTTTTGATGACCGATATTGCTTTTTAGTTTCATAAAGTGTGGAATAACACTGTAAAGTTAGTTTGTACTGCAATATAACTATTATAAAATAAGAGTCATCACCCAAACTATTAACATTATAAATTGTAAATGACTATACCCTCGACCTTACACTCTGGCCCTCACGTAACGAAATCTTACAACATTCATAGGTAGTAAACAATTATATATTTAGTATTAAATTGTGTATAGTTGCAACAATATTCAAATTTTAGAGTTTAAAATAAATGCTTAATCAGAGTAGCTACAATTCAGTAAATCTTTTTATTATCTTAGTAATTTTGTAAAAATCAAACAAACTTGGATGGCAGATTCTAGCACTACTTGTTCACACAAAAAAAAAACTAAATAAAATCGTAACACATATTGAAATTAATTGGGCTTGTAAATGTTTTTTTTTTGCATAATTACTGTATCTAATTTAAGGGCTATAGTTTAGCTAAGAAAAGTTGAATACCTGTATTATTTTTATTGTGGAATATGCCTTGTTATTATTATTCAGTTTTAAATTAAACCTGAAAATTAATCTAAATCGCTACTTTTATAGTTCGAATTTGTCAAATACTGTTAGGTTTCCTAGTTTATTTTATTTGTTATTGCTTTATTATTGACGAAGTTTTTGTTTTGATCAATTTTGGCTTAGTAATATTTTGTTAGTTTAATATTTAGGAACACATGTAGTTAGATAAGTAGTTTTTTTAACTTCATGGAATGTACTTTTCCGGCCACTTTTAAGATAAGGCTATATTTTCTTCAGCAATAATCAAACAGCTCTATCACATTTAAGGAGAATAATGTCATTAGTAGTAGTGTCGACTTAGATCAATGCTTTGAAATTCTCTCTCTCTGCATCTCAATAAATCATTATAACTTTTGTCAGTCAAGTCGAAATAATTTTTACCAAGTATACATGATTTAGAAGAAAGGCTCATTATTTTATTACATAGCGATAGCTTAATTCTAGTAGTTATAGAATCCATTTTAATTTTCTAATCTAATTATTCTTTTAGTATATACTATAACAGTTCCAATACGGGTTTACTCCATTAAAATCATATTAAACTTATAGCCTTCTTTGTGAGAGAAAACAAAAAAGCCCTCTAAAAATGCCAGGGAACCTAACGGAACAAAGAATTATGTAAATAAAAATTGCAATTCATTTTAAACAATAGTTGTACAATTTTCTGTCCAGTAATAGTTAAAACTAAACACATTAGTATTAAACATTTTGGGAATGTATAATAGTAAGCAGTCATTTACCAAACATTATTACAAATTTAAAACGCTAAACTAATCAAAATGAAAGTGGAATAACTTAATATGTTAATTTATATGGTTAGTCTTGATTTAACGGTTGGCAGGGAAAAGAATAAAGAACGAGTTTAAAAATATATCGTTTTATTTAATCTTTGTTGTTATTGAAGGTATTAGTTTAACTGCAAAGACTACTCTGTTAAACATTTAGTTAATTAACACTATATATAAAGGAAATGCTAGCAATAACCAATGAAACGAATACTTCACATAAATTATACAATTATTTATCACAAGTAACATGAGATAAAAACTAACATTTAAGCATATGCCTATTTTAATAAAAAATTTAAATATTTAAAACTAAGTATTTTAGATTATAGCTACTACGCTTTACTGCTATTATGCTATAGTAAATAGTGCAAGCGATATATTTAAGATGTTAGAACGTAATTTGATTAAGAAATGTTACTTGACCAATAACTGTGTAAAGTGTAGACATCTCTGTGATAATATTTGCTTTGCGGTTAAAACCTAATATGTTATTCTATTTGATTATGTCAATGTATAGTATTATTAAGTTTCTGAAAAACTTATAGATATTTGTTTCAAAAATAAAAAAAAAAACAACAAAAGCTTGATGTAATTTATAAAACATAATATTATATTTGTATGTAATTACGATAAGATATATTTTTATAAATTGGAATATATTTCAATTTCATATATTAAAATTAAATAAACAAATTATTTAATTATTTAACGACACAAATCAAACATTTTAATATGTAACGAAATTAAAAAAAAAGCATCATAACATATCATACCATAAATAGTTTCTGTTGGAATTTATTGAACAATAAACAAGTTTACGTCTACAACTGTGACTTAAATTTAAACATGGAAAAATACTCAATTTAATACAATAAAAGCGATCAAATTTCTGGAACAAAGAAAGATTGATTAATCGTAATGTAGCCGCTGCTACCTCTCAGTTGGCTGTCAATTATGTAAATATATTTTGTATCTTCTTCATATCCGAGCGGTGTCGAAGATATGGTTCTAAACATATAATTTACATATAATCAGACGGAGTTAAGGCAATCCGCCAACAAAAACATACTTTTTTTTGTATTTTTAGGATTTAAACTTTGGGTATATTTTTATACCGTTTAGTGCAACTAAAAAGAATGATTAGTTTTGGGGAAACATTTTCTGGTCACTTTTATGCATTTTTAAAATAAAAATTTATATATTTGTTTAGTTTTTGATGTTTTTTCGATTTTGAATAATTTTTTCCTTTTTGAACCAATTTTAATAATATTTTTAATATTTTAATTTTATAATTAAAATAAACTTAATGGTTATGAAAAACTATGTCGTGCTGTTTCCAGGAAAAAAGTTATGTTATATTTAAAAAAAAATTATAATTTTTTGTATAGTTATATTTTTAAAATTTTAATATTTTTAAAGGTACAGTGTTTTCAACACTTAAAACTCTTCTAAATATACTTGAGATAAAGAGGTCGAATTTTCAAATGAATAGCTCTAACACTTTTTATTCAATCATAAGTACATCGAAACATGGAAAAGTAAACTTTCAGGAAAAGGAGTTCAAAGTTTCAACACTGTATAATAGCGAATTGATCTACCTTTTCACTTATTTTTTTTAGTTTGAAAAAATATCATAAAGACCTAATAATGTATACGCATATTTAGAAAAGTATGTAGAATACAAAAATTAAATACAAAAATATTGTCAACAAATTCCAAAAAATGCTGATTTTTGGTGGCGGAATGCCTTAAGCTATAAAAGAACCACTAATATTAATAATGGTTTCCCATGTTAGTGGCACCAACTACATTCATAACTTTACAAGGTTAGGTCTGGTTTTCATATCATAGTTATTTCGTTAAAATATCTGACACAGATCTGTTGTAATCATACACTAATTTGCGTATGAATTTTAATTGTTGTTAGGAAGACAAAAACAAGTGAAATATTTAGTTTTGTGTACTTTTTACAATAAAGTTAATACAACTTTACTATATAAAGACCACCTGCCACATGAAGCATGCAGCTATTTATACTTTAAATATTTTAATAAAAGTATAATAGTATTAAAGAAAAGACTGAGGATGGTTGGATATAACTAGATTAAGATATGTTTCACAAATGCAATGACCGCATTAAAGTGGATAAAAATTGGAGGGAAGTTAGGGAAGTCGTTAATGTTTATAATGTTGGAGCCACCCTCAGTTTCAGTAAAATGCAGTCCCTCATAACAGTATCTTAGATTTAAATACCATCCTTCACCTTCCATAGGAGTTCATTATATACAGACAATGTCATTAGAAAGTAATTATTGAGAAACTCGTTGCCGTCTCGTAGAAGTTCTTGATAAAGCGTAGCAAAATCTCCTGCTTCATTGCGACTTTGGCTGATAAGATGGACCAAATAAGTTTTAAAATGTTGTGGTTTTCATACTACTGTGACCTTAAAGATGCTATAAAACTAAGAAAGTTTGTCATTGCAAGAGAGCGAATAATTCTCATTCAGCATAGACAAATTCAGGCGTATGAGTAGTTTCTTTATAGTATAGCTATTATTAATTGTTCTTTGACACCGATCCAACCTTTGGCAGACAAGTATTAGCTCCAAAGTCACCAGTATAAACACATCATTACAAGAATGTTTTATAATATTAATACCTAATACATATAGAGAATTGACCTCAATTAAACTCGCGTTATATGTTGCAACACTTAAAATAGCTTACAAACAATATTTTTAGCACTAACAGTTACAACTATCAAAATTAAATAATATTCACACAAATTCAATACCATTCTCTACTGTATTATGATTCAAGCACATATAGTATATTTTGGACTATATATATCTTATTATATTAGATAGTGAAAGTTTATTCCTTCTAATGAAGTATGTATGTAGCTTTAAGGGATATGTATGGGGAGCTTACTTAGGCTTGTACGTTTAAATCTACGGAACTACAAAAGTAGAAACCTATGCTAGTTTAGTCCACAAAAGTTGTAAAACCCCTCTCTGATTAAGTCTATACAATTATGTATCATAAGTTATTATACCTAAATAACTGCACAGTATTTAGAAAATAACTAATTATTAGCATAGAAACTTTGCGTGCGCCTAAATATAAATTTTGTTTAACTCTATGAGCTTGTTTTATACAAATTTACTATTTATTCATAATTCAAATAAATAAGTAACTTTAAAAAGAAGACCGTCCAATGGCTAGTATAATTAATGTACATTCTGTTACTCAGAATATAGTAAAATGTAACTACCGCGATTATATTGGAAGTAGCCAATAAAAGACTCTGTCAATAATGTACATTCTGTTACTCAGAATGTAGCAAAATGTAACTACAGCGATTAGATTGGACGTAGCCAATAAATAACTCTGACATTAATGTACATTCTGTTACTCAGAATATAGCAAAATGTAACTACCGCGATTAGATTTACGTAGCCAATAAATAACTCTGTCATAGTGTATGAGTGAGAAAGCCAAGAGTCTTGGATTTAAAATGTAATTGCTACCAAATCAATAAATTATTAAATAATATAATGTCTTACTTAACTTACAATTCCATTTATCATAATATATAATTTATTTTCTAAATACATATTAGGTTCAATATAAAATGCAATTAAATTCTGAATAAGGTACTTTATGTATATGAATTTTTCACATTTCCCAGGAGGGTTGATTAATACATTAATTGGTTCTAAGACTATTTAACTCGATAGGTTTAATTTAAAACAATAATTAAAAGTACTCGAACAAATACATAATTTTATAGTTAAGTATTTACTAACTAAAAACACAACGTGGTATTATAAAAATCTAAATTACAGTTATTAAAACTATAATAACTATAAAAGTCAGGAGCAAAGGTCAAGAGTTGTACTCCCGGTTAGATTTACTCCCCCCCCCCCTAAAGTTTTTCAAGTAATGTAGAAACTCTGATAAATTTGTTTTGCCATATTAGATATATTTGTTTAATGTTTTGCATTTAACCTCAACCTAAAACTTACTTAGGCCTATTTCTAATATTAACAAATTAATAACCTCCTTTGATGTTATAACAAAAATACAGAACTTCGATAGTCCATTACTTTGAAAGGAAGTAAGAAATTAAGCTCTAGTTTGCGCAATGCTGTTTCTCTTTTAATAAGCTTTGCAATTGTGTTACATGGCTACCTTCATATTTAACATTGTTAACACCCTGAACTTCCTAAACTGCCTAAAATCATAGAGGGTCAGATATGTAAACAGAATTCCTGTTATGCAACACAAAATATGTACAAAATTTTGCTAACCTAATTGCAGTAACAAAAATACTGAGTGAGGTTGGAGGGACTTAATGAACACTCTGTTTATTTTTTAAATCTTAATTATTACAAAAATATATTGCACAAAAATAAACTAAATTTTATTTATTTTACTTTACTACTCGGAACACTTTTTTGGAAACGTCGAAGTGGTAGTTGATGTACCCTAAGATTGTATACGTTGTATGTAAAACGATTATATTTTTTGAAAGTTTTCAGTTGATTTCGTTTCTGTAAAATCACTTAAAACCAATCATCGTTTTGTATGTAGATAAAACACGTATTCTGTTTAAAATACATTTATATGAATAAACCCAATAAAATCTGTTTTCCTATTTATGTTTGTAGAAATTAATTTACCTTATTTTATTGTTTAAATCACATTTCAATAGATGAATAAAATGTTTATAGTTTAAACTTAAATAAAGTATGATACAAAAAATATAACGTCATACTTATTGAAAAAATGTCAGTTTTTGTAAGAATTTATTTGCAATTAATTATTTTAAAACCTGTGTATATAAACGTTGACTGCTATACTATACCACCATCCATTATCAATGTTACTAAAATCAGTATTTAGCGTGTTTCGCCTTTGAACTAAACATGTATATTGCAACTCATGTATACCATTGCGTTACAAAACGTAATCTCTAAAGTACGTATATCTTACTTGATACACAAACAGAGACTAAACATAGCTTGTGATATAACATGATAGTGTAAAACAATGTTTGTATAAGAGGCTTATGTAAAGCTGGTGGAGTTTCGAAGATGCTTTACATAACTTGTGAGAGGGGCTTACGTAGAGCTTCGCTACAAGACATGATGATTTACTTATAATAATGTACAACCAAATTTAATGAATGTAAGAAGCAATTTTCCAAATTCAAAATATAAAAATTTTTATTGACTTATTATGTTGTTCACCTTTATTAAGAAACGAATTTATATAAACGTAATGAGGTTTACTAAAACATAATTTATAATATACTAAGAGTTCCAAAATAGTATTGATTAATCAAAGGGACTTTCAAAACAATTTAAAATGTAACCTAAACTGTAATGTAACAATTAAAATGTTCTGTTTTATAGTTACATGGTCGACTAACCATGATTTGAGTTCACGAATGAAAAAATAATAAAAATGGTATTTTAAAAATTAATAATGTTTTTTTTCTTCATTTTGGATAAGGTCCCCGAATCACTATATTAATACAAGGTTAATGTAATATTACCTGTTTTTTCCGTCAAGTGATCCACTTCACTCGTCCATCTTCTGGTGTTTGATGACCTCATGTGAGCGATTTTGCACACCAGAAGATGGACGAGTGAATACGTCCGAAACCAAGGTAGTGTTTACAACCCTAGTGGATCACTTGATAAAAAAAAAACAGGTAATATTACATTAACCTTGTATAAATAAATTGTATTAACTTTATATATTTAAATAAAAATTATTTGCGAAATTGTTCAAAACAAAGAAACTTTTTTAAATATATTTATTAAGGGCACTGAATGCGAGTAAGGTTTTAAAAAAATAATGTAAATTGTCTAAATATAATGTACTTTTCATTTATCGCAATATTTATATTAAAGAAGTATCAGTCTGAGCTGTATTTTACTAGATAACCTTAATAGCTGCGAAAAAAAGTATGCAAACATAACAATTTATAAATTGAAAAAGAACCATGTAAAATGTAATCCATTTTCTAATTTTCTAGTCATTTAAATTTAAAGCAGAATATATTTAAATCTTTAAATATTTATTTATATAATATTTTGTTTTAAGTTATTTTGTGTATAGTGGCAGCAAAATCCTCTACCCTCTATTAATTTTTACCCTCTATGTTGCTTGTCTTAGTCTACATGACATGTAATGAATACTTACCACACGTTTACGAAACAATACTAATTTAGCTTCAGCTTGTAAGTTGGGAGTGGCTAAGACTTTTTTAAACAAATAAATACTTTCATGGAAGCTATCGTAGATTTTTAGTTGGTATAAACACATTGGTAGACCTAGTAGATTGTATACGATTTGATATCTGTACATATCCTAAACAGATATTACAATATATTTTATAGAAACCATAACGTTTTATTTTTGAATGTATTACAATTTATAGTAAATAATTGTTTTTTTTAAATACATGATTTTTGAACCAAAATTTGATTTTAATATTTTTAAGGTGATTCAAGTTGTAAATCTTTGTGTGAAATATTCTGCGTTATAAATACGACAAAATCTTTTGCATGATAAATCGAATATATTAGAATATTAAAAACTTCAAACTTTGACTGTGATTTTAGAAGGCTTTCGTTTGATACTTCAAAAAAGTTATATTTTTTTAAACAACGTTATTAAAGATAACCGATTTTGTATGTTTCTTTGAGTGTTTCAGCATTTTGAAAATTGTTTCTAAAAATAAACTCCTATTTAATTATAATATATTGTATAAACTTCCATTGAAGAAACTTTTTGTAAGTACTCATATACAGGGAAAGTACAGTGTATACAACATTTTGTAAAAATGTTTGTAAATTATGTACTACATTCAATGGAGAATGTTTACAATGTTTTAGATGTCAACTTGGTCTAAAGTCGACAATGGTTATTTTCCTTTCGCCCTGGATTATATTATTTATATAAAAATTAACTTTTTTTTAGGATATAGAATGTTGATTTTATAAATACAATTTTGATAAATCTTTTAGCAGTAGGCCTACTTAACCCTAGTTGGGTTTAGTCATTGGCCTATCTAAAATAGTTTTAATATTTTTGTCTACTATAATAATCTAAAATATGTTGAATTATTTATAAGTTATATATTATTTTTCAGTTGGTATAATTATGCATGCACATTAGTTAATTAATATTATAATGAAATACCGACTATAAAAGAGTGTTAACTATCAACAATCTTATTATAATAATTATTCGTTAATGTTTAAATACTGTTCTGTCTCCTTCTGTATCTCCCACTTTATCTCTTCCTCGTGAACTATTTATGGATTTTAATTATGTTTTGTATGAAGTGGTAGTAAGTTTTAATTTTTTAACTCAATTTCTCTTATTTCAACTTTACAAATATTTAAGGTTTTTTAACGACGCTTTAGTGTTTTTGATTTATCACTTTGAATGATGTACTGTATATACATATATATGTGTTGTATATTATAGTTTAAATTTAATTTGTGTGAATAATATATACTGTTATTATTTAATATCAGCTTGAGGGTTGTGCCATATTAGGTAGGTATTTAGTTAACTGGTTCAGTATAGAGATGTTATGGTCTCGACTACGCACAAATAAAGTATTCAATTCACTCTTTCTATCTCTGTCTCACTCTACCTCTATTTTTACCTACTTTTACACTGAGCTTTTTAATCACTCAACAATGATTCTAATACAAAGTTGAACAAAATATATTGTTTATTATTTCTAAAACATTTCTTTCTGGATTTGTGCCGATAGTTTAGTAAAGTGCCACGTCTTCCTCAAGAGAGAGTCTAAATCGATCAAAGTTTAAACATTAATGCCAAATTTTAAACTAACAGTAAATCTTAAATAATATTTATTCAATCATTGCAAAATTTTATAATAAAATTTTAACGATTGAATGCATATCTGTGATTTTATTTGCTGTACTGTAAGCTTTATTTAAAAGGTTTTGTGCAAAATTCACTTGACTTAGATTTTGCAACTACAGACGTCTAACAATGGTACTAGCAGTGTCGCTTGCAGATGTGAACAAAATAAATTAAATGCATATTCAATAAACATTGATAATTCCTTGGAACAAAGACGCCTATTGAGTTTCATCAAATCTATCTATGTTTCGCATTTATTCATATTTATACAAACAGTAAAGTGCAAGTGAGAACTATAATCGCGTTTTTCAAGTTTGTTATTTATAACTCTCGAAAAATTTATAAATACTATGAGGAATATGTGAATAAAAGCATAGCCCTATCTGAAGAAATTTATATTATAATTATAATACTATAGCAAACCATATATTATAAGACTAAGGTAAATTTGTAGGGATTACTACTGTAAAAGATTTTTTGTTTCACTTTTTCATACTGAAGGATACTAAATGATTTGCATGTATATTGTAAATATAATTATTAGTTTTTCACTTATGTTAAAATAGAAAAAAGCTATTAAAGTTTGGATTGTATTTTTTTTTTTTTTTTTTTTTTTTAATAAAGCAGAACACAACAGAATCTCTTGAAAATTGTTTGGAAATAGTGGCACAAATACTATCATTTTCAGATCATGTGCTGGGGGTGTGGGTTTATACTTTTAGTAATAACTCCCAGTCAGATGATACGTGTCATTATACATTGTTTCTATCAGATAAAAGGGATCCAATTAATTATAAATTATTTAGGTCCGTAACATATGATGCTTGTTTTAAATCAGATACGAATCACTGGCCATTTTTATATTATAAAAGTCTGTTCTAGCTATAAACAATAGTAGAAACTACAAACAACTATTTTTTTGTAATACGTAATATTGTTTAAACTTTCTTAAGAAGATATAGTTTTTATGAATCAGTTTTATTAGTTAAGCAAGGTACAAAAAATAATTGACATAGCAACGTAGAGAATAAAATGCGTATTGAGATAACTGTATTGATCAATGCATTCTTATATCTCAAAATTAAACATTTACAAAATATCTTTGAGAAACTTCTAGAAAATTTTATTTATATAACATGTAAGTTTACATCCCATATATTAAGATTAATTTTGTAATATGATTTGAATTTACGTTACTGTATTCAATTTAATTGTTTATATTTTAATAAACTCACATGAAATAACGTTATTCATAATTCATAATAATAGATTGTTTGAAGATATACATATTATTTTATTTTCCTTTACACGTAATATTTGAAACGTTTTATTTGTAAATAGCATTTCTGTTTATTAAATGTCAATTTAAAGCTGATAAAACTTCTCAAACATTTATAATCTTAAATAAAGCTAACTAGGTGTAGAATAAAACACCTTAGTTGCTCATAAGAAATAATCCCTCCTTACCTTTACCCAGACTTTATTAAAAGGTCTTTGTCATTGCAGATTTTACAGAGTATAATATTGATCCGCTTTTCTTGTCATCTCAATCAACAACATTTATTTAGAAACCCTCTATTGAACTTTTAAGTGGATAGTCGGAGTCTTTGTAACCCTGTGCTTCGTCTCGGAAAAAATATATAGAAAGTTTAGGGAGGCTAAATTTGACTTTAACCCAAGGGATTTATTGTTTTCCTGCTTTGGGTGGGTAAACCTGCGTACGACTTTATCTTTCTAGCAGTGCCCCTTAATAATCAGTATATACCTACCGATGCTATTATAGTAAGTTAAAATTCTTCACATAGAATGGGTACTATTAACTTTATGTACCAATTTGTTTTTGTTTTTTTAGTGTTATTAGAGCTTACTACATTGTGAAACTAATTTATGATCAATTATAGATCCATTTATTTTTGATAGAAACAAATTAACCTTAAGTGAACGTGAAATAGTAATATTAGATGAATCTTTAGATGACTGCGATAGTGAAAATAGCGGTTGTGAGGAAGAAGATGTTTGTTAAGCAGATAATGATGAAAATTATGTTTTGGAATGGATCTGAGTCAGATGACATTGGCTATAATCCCAATGAAGATGAATTTGTATTTAATTTTTCCCACTAAAATTTAATTTTACTAGATTATGGGTGAAAATTCACCCATGGTACCATTTACGTGTGAAAAAGGTGTCGTACCAGTTAAGGGTTAAATTACGAAACAGAATAAATGTTTTACAGTTGAATTCCAATATGACATGTATAATTAGTATTATTTAATTGGAACTAGTCATTTATGTGAACTATTAATTAATCAATTATTCCTTAGTTAATCTGCCCGTTGTTTTCATAAGTTTCTTAACTAAATTCATAAGTACTTTGACATTATAACTTATTTTGTTAAAAATCTCTCATTTTCTTAGTGTGAATAGTTTTTATTGTAAAGTATCTATTGGCATGGTTAAATTTTTTGTCGTTATTTCTTTGAAGCAAAAAGAATTAATACATATTTGTTTATATTTTATATGCATTTGTAGAATAATCCTAGAATAATAAGATTGTCTAAACAATTTGTAATATCCATTAATATATGTAGAGTTGTATATAAATTTAATTATGAAAGTGATCAATACTTAAACTATCCTCGTTTAAAAAGCATGATTTGAAGTAAAACTTTGTGAATATATTATAAATTATAATACGAGATAAAATTTTTACACAAAGAACAATACTTTTCCTAAACATGGTTATTAAACAATATTTAGTATTTGGGATATGTTTAAAAGTATATTGGGATATATAATATTAGATTTAAATTTAAAAAAAAGTAATATTAAAACAATTGGAAGTAAGTATTTATTATAACAAGTATTAAATAAATCTCAATTTAATTACATAACTAGAATAAATCTGTTTAGTATGCAATTATTAACAACCAAACATATCAAATATGAGAATTTTATTCTTACATGGATGAATATATATTTTCATAATATTGTCAATATTTCGAGAATTCAATATATATTTTGAGAATTTTAATAAAATATGTTACCTGTTTGCTTTAAGAAAAATGTTTGGCCATAGAACTTTGTTACGTTAATTTTGTCAGGTACTCTTATCATATAAACAAAATAAGCAACAAGAATTCTCACAAGGCGTTTTAAATAAAACTTTACTTGCTCTTAAAATATAGGACAAATAATATAACGTTTATCGAAGTGATTGTGACTAACTCAGATATTTTCGAAACATTTTACTACTTTGTAAATTCATTATATCTGTTTGTTAATTCTTTCTGTATTAGTGAAATATGAAGTCTACTGTAAATTCAATAATGTTAATAAATATTGAATTAGTAATAATAAATCACAATAATAATAAAATTTAAAAGCTATAATTAAATGAACATGTAAAATCTAAGTGTAAGTTTTTCAAAAGCAATGTTATGAAGTACTTTATCATGTGATCAATGGTTAAAACAACTTAACTTTAAGTCATATTTCACATTTAGAAAGTGAATATTGTGATCAGGCTTTACATAGGAATACTATTTACAGGGGGTTTCGTTTCAGTGGGATATTGTCGATAGGTAGTGTTGGAAGTGGTGAAAACGTTATTTATTTAAATGTATAGTGGGAATGAGGATCGAATTACAAATAATTTTTAAACATTTAAATGAAAGGAGTGTTATACATATTAACAATGTATAATATGTAATTGTTCTTTAATGTACAATAAAATGCAATATAATTATGTATCTATATAACAAAACCAAACTCAAGAATACGTTTTAATTTTTTTTTCATTTGTACCTTTTACATAACAAAATAATATATAGTTTTAAATTTTCTTATAGATTTTCGGTCGTTATCTTTTTCTAAGGTTTTGGTCAACATAACAAAAAATCATTATCCTTTTATACTTGAATATTACATGTATTTGAAATGATTCTTGATAGAAATATTTAGCATCATCATGTACTAAGTAAATTACGAAATAAAAACTTTTAATTTAACCCTCAACTGGTAACTTGGCAAGTTGTAACAAATTTGATAACGTGGGGTCTTTCATACCACCAACTCGTTTTTATTGCTTTTAGTAAAATTAATTACTTTTAAAGGCTAATTTAGCTATCTTATATACTAAAAAACTTTTGCACAACTAATGACAGCGAGCCTGACTGTTCTACTGGACCGATTTACATGCGGGTTGCACCAAAACAAAGGTTAGCGGTCCTATATGTGCAGGTTTTATTTGTATTTTGAAAATATTTATGTTAATTGGGTCAAAAATTGAAAATAAACTTTTCTTATGGAGATTTAACATAGGGAAAAAATGTAAAGCTTATGACAGCGAGCCTGACCGTTCTACTGGACCGATTTACATGCGGGTTGTACCAAAACAAAGGTTAGCGGTCCTATATGTGCAAGTTTTATTTGTATTTTGAAAATATTTATGTTGATTGGATCAAAAATGGAAGATAAACTTTTCTTATAGAGATTTAACATGGGGTGAAATTACAACTTTTCACTTCTTTGAAGAGTTCACTTGAGGTTTCCACTGAACCGTTTTACACGCGGTTTGTTTTAAATGAAAGATCAATCATTCTATAATATTTGCACAATTTACTTACATTTTTGAAATAATATAATTTAGAATGTAATAAAAGAACTTTTTAAAACGTATTTTATCATCACTTTCCTTATCCAACACGTGATTGTGCATCTAAGACAATTGTAGCAAAAGGAATCAGCTGGCTTAGAGAGAATCATTAGTGGCCAGTATCTTTCAACGAACAAATTGACAGGATCAAGTTAGACGTTAAACACATAGTGCCTAACAGCTGTAATACCAATAAAGAAGCAACATTATGAAAAACTAAAAAACAACAATTGAAAGATAAAACTTATATCATTCAAAGATGTGCACATAAACATAAAGCATGGGTGTATGTAGCCGTTAAGACAGGTAAAATAAATTAAACATAATTTTAGGTTAGGCCAAGACTGAAAAATCAACTTCTTCAATGTATTTACATTCATTACCATAGCAACCAATTGATTAAAATAACAGATAAAACAGTTGATTCGGATGTCCAGCTTTTAGTACAAAATAATATTTTAAGTTAGGCCTCGTTAAACACACCAACCCGTGTTTCAACACACACAAACCAATAAAAACTTGCTTTAAGGAATTTAAAATTAAGAAAAAACTATGTTACATCCTAATTAAAAATAAATAACACATATTATAGTAGGCATATTTATTGATAATATACGGTAATTGATAATAACCTTTTGGTAAGGGTCTTGATTAACTGTAGGCCTACACCTGAGCCTTCCTTGTTCTTTTAACTTTTATTATAACTGTTGTTATACAATATACGAAATAATTTGATTTGAACATTTAACATTGTTTATCATCTTAGTTTTGAGGTTATTAATAACCCTACACCTTTATTATAAACTAGGGGAGACCCCTGTGTGCTCCGCACGCCAACCCTTAATGGAACCTTCTAAAAACATATTTTATGTTTTATTTATAATAAAGGTGTAGTATTAATAATAAACTCAAAACTAAGATGGTAAATAATGTTAAATGTTCAAACCAAATTATTTCTTATATTTTATAACAGCAGTTAATAATGTTTAAAAAAACAGCAATGCTCAGGTCTACACTTTAAAACCCTAACCTAAAAGCTAGAAATACAAAAATAGTTGATTCAAATTTTTAAATCAGCTGTTGATGGAAATATTATTTGAAGCAAGCAGTTATATTATCTGTTATTTTACTCAATTGGTTGCTATGGTAATAAATGTAGATACATGTGTTGGTTTATCATTCTAGGACTAACCTAAGATTTTTTTACGACTAAATTTACAAATATTGAAATGAAAAAGGTTTTTAACGAAATGAATTATAGCCTATGTTACTCAGGGATAGTGTAGCTTTTAAATAGTAAAACAATTTTTTCAATCGGTTCAGTAGTGCCAGAGATTACCCCCTACATACAAACAAAGAAACTAACTTTACCTCTTTATAATATATTAGTATAGATATTGATAAAACATAACATATCTATTTAGAAGGTTCCCTCAGGGGTTGGCGTGCGGAGCACGCAGGGGTCTACCCTAGTAGGTATTTAATAATAACCAACTAATTTTATGGTACAAAAGTCTTGTATTTTTTTTTTATGTTTACCATTTCACAATTTTTTCACAACATTCATTTTTTCTACATGAATTTTACTACGTTTTTATGTAAAATGAAAAAAATTATCTTAGTAAAAGTATTACGTATTATAAAACACAAAACGTCCTTTTTTAATATATAAATTTTTAGATAGAAATTTACCATAAAAAACACTCAAATCACACACACAGAATGTCAGTAGTCATATTCTAGGCAAGAATCACAGGTAGTCTTCGTATATTTAGTGCAAATATTATGCTTGTGGCACTTGAAACATGTGGTATTTATCTTTACATCTTTTTTTCTTGGACATACAGTACTGTGCATCTAGATCTTTGTCCAGGAACATAAAAAGCAGCAGGAACGTTCGCAACATCAATTTTGACTTTTTTGGCTGCTATTTCCCGAATCGTCTTCGGCAAGCGTTTCATTGTAGCTCTTGCTTGTATTTGTTCTGCATCTAAGGCTAAGCCCAATTCTTGCAGGAATTTTTTGCGGTTCATATTACTTTGAAAAAAGTTTCCTTGAAGCACTGCATGGCTGTTATCCCTGCAATATATAAAATTCTAAATAACAGCGTTAGAGGCCAGCGGTTTTCCTGGCTGTAGAGTAAGTTGTGCACAACTTGGGCTATGTGAAGCTGGCAGCGCCCAATTAAAAAATTAAAAAATAAATTATCAGTTTCGTTTGTTTATCGTTTGTTTACGTTTGTTTAGCTATTTTCATCGTTTGTTTAGCCTTAGTTCAAGAGTTATTAGACAAATTAAATGAGCGCTGCTAGGTTCACACCAGCAGCGCCCAATTAAAAAATCATTCCAAAAATAATTGGAATCGTTTGTTTATCGTTTGTTTACGTTTGTTTAGTCATTTTCATCGTTTGTTTAGGCTCAGTAATCAATGCATAGCCAAAATTTGTGGGCGCTGCTAGGTTCACACCAGCAGCACCCATAAACCATATTTATCCAAAAATGAATGAAATCGTTTGTTTATCGTTTGTTTAGCTATTTTCATCGTTTGTTTAGTCTTACTTTAGCAAGAAATCAAAAAAG
>JAGFPH010000316.1:131154-142191 GCA_018207615.1 Philaenus spumarius
AAATATGGTTTATGGGCGCTGCTGGTGTGAACCTAGCAGGGCCCACAATTTTTGGCTATGCATTGATTGATAATACTTTGAAAATATAAAAATGTGTTTGCAAGTTTATTTCCATTATACAAATTAAATAAGTATAGTGTTTAAAAGATCAGCATTATCAACTCAGGTAGTAGTTGTACTAATTGTAAATAAAGAAAACGTAATTTTTATTATTCTAATCAAAGTGTTTTTTTACAAATTTAAGTTTTAATTTGTTAACTTAAAAAAAAGTATTATCTGTCTCCTTCAGTAACTTTAATAATCTCAGAGATTTCTTAATATTTAAATAGGGGACTCATTATTTGTCTTAATATAAATCTCTTACAAAAAATATGTTAAATTAAATTAAATGCAAATATATTACTTTAAAAAAATATAAATTTGTTTAAATTTATCATTATATGTTTGTTTTAAATTCTAGACATTTTAATAAAATAATTATGATTTTGTTGCCCATTACTGACGATATTTATTAAAATTTCTAGATGAAATGTTTTCTTTAACATTCTTTCAGAAATTGAGCAGTATGATATCACACAGCTAATATCTATATAAAAAATAAAAAACCCACTCACTCAATCACTGTATCTCAAAAACTATACCACCTAGGAACTCGCAATTTGGTACACATAATCCTCATAGGAACTAGAGGCGCATTAAGAAAGTATTTTAAAATATTTGGTCTCTAAGGGTTGAAACAACCCCTAAAACAATATATATTGTTTGGTATATATCTCAAAACCCCTACCGCCTAGGAACGTGAAATTTCGTACACATATCTGTCACAGGGGCTAGAGGAGCAATAAAAAAGAATTTTTAAATATTTATCTTATAAGGGTTGAAACAACTCCTAAAACCATAAATATTGTTTGTTAGGCCTATATTTCTAAAAAAATTACATCCTAGGAACATAAAACTTGGTAAACGTTATTTGACATAAGCACTAGAGGCGCATTAAGAAATCATTTTAAAATATATGACTTTTAAGGGTTAAAACAACCCCTAAATAATAAGTATTGTTTGTTATAATTTCCTTAAAGATAGAAAACTAAAATTTTTTATATTTATTTTTTACACTATATATATAAAATAAACCAGTTTTACATTTTTACGTGCTGTTAAGGCTTGAAAATGTAATAACAACCTCTAAAAACAATAAATATTATTTGGTATTCTTTCCTTAAAGCTAGAGAGCTGAAATTTGACACTTATTCATTTTAAGAAAATATTTTAGACGTAAGCTGATCAAAACAATCCCGATCTATACATTCGCATATTAAAGACGTATCTGGGTGATCTGCAAACATCTAGCTAAGACTGTGATTTACCAGTCTGTAGATTTAGCGGTTGAAAAAGAAGACGCTCTTCGCTAAATGTTTTTAATTTTTTTATTGATTTAATTTATTCGGCACACATACCGTAACGAAGACGATTGACGTTCAACCAGTGAACAATATATACCAAACTAATTGAAAATACATGTTATAATTCACTGTCGTGAAATAATAGGTGAAAGAAAATGAGAGAAAAATATAACAATTAATTATGAATCATAGAGATGAAAAAAACCAATTCCCCCTAGCGAAGCACGAGTATTCATCAGCTAGTTGATATTAAAAAGTAATTTATATCAAGGTTTTTAGGTTATAAAGTATTAGAAGAGTGAATACAATTTATTAAAAGCTTACTTTAATTAATTACTAACGTAAAAACAAGTAGTAACAATTTGGACTTGGTATTATGTAAACATGTTTAAATGTCTAAATATTTAGGGTATAGTTATTTTTTATCACATTTTTGTACAGCATTTATAAATTGATAATATTGTTGTAAGTATGAATGTATTTTATACGTATATCGTGCTTGTTCCTTTTTATAGTTTTAATAATTTGAAAATATTTTCCATCTTAATTTAATTCTATTTTAAATTTAGCTCTATTCATTGCATTGTATTTTAACGAGCACAACAGATGTTTGCCGAAAGGCAGAACATAAAAATGTGTTTTGTTTCTTACTCAACCCTCAAGCAAGACGTAAATAAGAAGACTCAGAGTAATATTTTATACGTTCACGTTTATACATTTTATTAAATTGTTATCTAAACTTTATATTAAAAATAAAATTGTTGTATATCTTCTAATAAAGAACTGCTTGCTTTTCAATAGAAATAATAATAACAACGATTCAAATAATATATATAATATATAACTTACTTACGTTTTTATAGATAACACAATATTGGTTGATTAACCATCCGGTCCTAGTACGACTAAACATGGGAAATATCTCACGAGGGAACAGTTAACGTACATGTAATATTAAATTAATACCTTAGATATAACCAAACATTGACCTTGCGCTTTATTGATGGACATTGCAAAACAAACAAGGACGTTAATTGAAAACGCTTAAATTAGAACAGGTGGTTGGATATTCGTACCTGGAATAAATGGCGACTTCTAGTCCCACCAACTGTAAGGTTTTACAATCCTATAGCCAAGTTCTACAAAGTTTAGAAGTGTTGATGTTCTGACGCTACTTTATGTTTTTAATTAAATAGTGATATTTACTTCATAAGCATTATCTAATACATTTTATAAAAAGTCAAAGTTTTGTTTAATCTAATATTTGATTATATATAAGTATAAACAATACAGGCATTTATTTATTATTATTTTTTTAAAGATTCTGTAATCATTTATTTGTCTGTTGTAGTCAGTATGTATTACAAAGTAGACACGTAGTGTTTATTTCTCTGTATTAACAACACTACTGAGAAGTATATAACACATTTACAAGAGAAATGTTATTTGAACGATATAAATATTTCTATACATATTTTATACCAGTGCATTTACATTCAATACATTAAATTGTTTCTTCCTAAATACTACCAATGAAATATATTTTGATTTAAATCCGTTTACATTTTGATTACGAATACAATCATACTTGTTATTCAGTAGTTCACATATTAATATTATATTACATATGTTGTTGTTTTAAACGAAATGTTTATCGTTTTTAAAATACATAGCATTTTTACAAATTAAATTATTCACTATTAATATAAAAATACATTCTTTTGCAACTAACTATTGTCTATAGGAAAATAAATACTTTAATACAAAATATATTTATTGTTAGGGTTTCAGAACGGTAAAATAAGAGTTCCTCTTTCTATTAACTGGCAGAAAGTTTTATATTATCATAATCTCTCAAGTAGGTCTCCTTTATGAATTAATGTCAGTGTGATCCGGATTTTATAGGAGGTTTGCTTCCACAATCAGACTAAACTTTGTAAAAAATAAGGTATGATTGGACTTTTATAGATTTTCTTCATAAATATTAGTCACCAAGCTTATACTAAAAAGTTTAGTACTACAAAGAAGTTAGTTTATTAGTTCTTAGTCGGAAGAGTATAGATAATTTACAATTCCATAAAGTTCAGTAGTAAGAAAGTTAAGTCAAAAATCGCAATATGTTTTAAACTTTTTGAAAATGATTTTATTATATCACGTATCAACGTAGAATGTGTATTAATTGAACTAACATAACTCAAAAATGTCAACGAATCAAAGTTGCAGTTAGTGCAGTACACATTTACTTGTAGTTATAACTAACACGTAATAAGTAGCATTAAATTTAGTGTTATTCACTGTTTATATTATATGCATGATTAATGATTTTAAACAATCAATTGTTATGTATTCCTCTACAAACATCTTACGATTATTATTTAAAGATTTTTGTATCAACTTTTTTATCAATGAGTTATATGTTAGAACATTTGGATATGTTTAAATTTCAAAGTGAAAGCAAATATATCGTTTTAGTATTAAAGACTTATCTAACGTGTAAATAATAATACATAGGGAAAACCGTTACCAATAACCAGATTGGAACATAAAAAATCTGCCTAAATATAAACAGTTGCCTCATTCTAAATCGAAATATACAACACTTATATATAATAACATTAAATATCATTAAATTATTATAATAAACACTTTTTATAAAATGTAAATAATTATACATATAGGCTACATAAATGTAATATCTAAAAGTAATTAAAATTTTTCGAACATACATTTTTAGAAATATAACAGTCATATTTGATTGTAAATTTGGATAATTTATTTTGTAGCTACTGCATACAAATTAGAATAAAATTGTTGCTAAAAATTATAAATAATTTAGTAATGTTCTTATAATATGTATTAACAATAAGGTACAGTAAGCGTATATTGGCTGAAGTTTTTATAGTTTTCTCAAAATACTTGTAACTTTAATCTTTTTCTAAATATTTTATTCATCTTTCAAATAAAATAATTATAATATCGAGTTGTATATAGGCCCTAGCTTAAAAGCGGTATAAGGCTTTGTTTATTATTACATTTATGTCTCTACAATATATTACTATAATTAAAACCCATAAGCGTTTACATTTAACAAAAACATTTAAAACTCTGACATTTTAGTACATAATGGATATGTAATGTAATTCTTATTTCGTTATATCAAAAATAGTACATTGTTTATATTAAGACATGAACAAATATTTCATTACATTTTAATTCCTAATAAACACGTAATATTACAACTTAATGTAAAATTTCTTGCAGTATGTGTAATCAACAGGAACCTGTGTAAGATTAGGATTTATCTGCTTTACTGTAACTAAATTACCCTTTTGAGAAAAAAAAAAACAGCTTGTATAAAAACCTTTACAAATATATTTAAAAATATAAAGGACGATATAGACAAATTAAGACTTGCATTGCATAAGGACAAATTTTAACTTTATATATAATTTTAAGTTTATAAATATAGCCTATAAACATGCATATCCATCTACACAATCACACAGACTCACATAGCAGTATGAATGAACTCTAAGAGAAAAATCAAATATACCTACTTCAAATGTTACTTAAACATCGTTTCAATATTTTTTTTTAGAACAACAAGTTTTGCGTGTGAATTTTGGATGAATTGTGTAAAATTTTTACTTTATTGAATTTCGTACTGGTAGGATATTAATGATTTTCCAACCAAAACTTTAAAAAAAAACTGAAAATAAATCTTAAAGCTGTTACTTTAGTTTTAATTGTATTTCAATGTATGGATTTAACTTATAGGAAAGTAATTTTTGATTAAAATTATTTGTAGACTTCATCAAAACTTTAAATATGTACATGTAACTAAAAGGGAGTAAAAGTTAAAAAAAAATAATATGTTTTTAACGGTTATATCTGGCAGAATGGTTACTGATTATAACCCCATCAACCAATCAAACCATATTGGATATTTATTTACTTCCTTTGTTTGGTGTGCACATAGATCTAAGAAAGTAAAATTTGCAAATAATTCAATATATTTTCAGCCATAATTTAAATATAAGGATATGTTACTTCATCCTTTCATCCAATAGCAATTATAAGTACTTAAGGTTATGTATTGGTTATTTGAATGTACATAGCAAGCATTAATAATAAGTTATCAGCAAATTATTTAATCGTATAACAGACTATACAGAATATTATATTGTTCTTTTTCAAATTAAAAAAATGCAATATTCTGGTTTATCTTTATTTAATACTATATATAAAGTTTTAAAAAATAGGGTATTAAAAATAACAGAGATCTGTTATTATCTCTCTGAGTAACTCCCATATTTATTAAGTTTTGTATATAAATGAGGTTTCATCTGGAAAGAATGCAAGTTCAACCATAAATTGCATAAAATACTAAAGTATATACAAATAATTTGCTCCAAGCACAGACCCTTGAGGAACGTCATAATTTATCTTCTTTCTTTTTATGTAGAAGCACTAACATTCTCACGCAAGCAAACCACAACCTATCCAAATACAAATATTTTCTACTGTAATACATGCCATTTGGCTATTATTAAGCCTCGTGCAATTTTCAAGCCATTGTTTAAAGATTGATCTTGACAAATTAGTAAAATTACTAAAATAAGATTGAAGAATATTTTATTAGCTAAGACAGATCTAAATCCATACTGGGTTTATCTGAGAAATCTTTTACTCTACAAAACATACCACTATCATGTGTATTAAGTTCAATTTGAATAATATTTAATAAAGAGGCAAGCATCATTCAAGATACCGATTAGAGATTTATAAATACTACTATCCAAAATTTGATCGATTACAATTTTCTGGGCTAAGACCAAAAATAGATTTGTAGGCCTACTTATTTCGGCTGAAATTTGATTTAATACCCTCTAAATATCTTCAATAAAACAATAATCATTTAAATTTGAACTTTAATTTATTTATTTTAAATAAATCTGTGAATATGTGTTACTATAACTATTTGTCTGTTTTAAGTTGTAAAGAATTTTAATGTTTTTTTTTCACTTTTTAAGCTTACTGTTTCGTTTTGTAACTGTTTTCTAAGCACTATTGTCATCTACGGCTTACATCGATGAACTCATTTAGTAACTTGATTTAGTATTTTGATACCAGAATACATAACATCTGGTCTATCCTGATATTTATCTGCAAATTTCATTATTTGCACTTGAAATAGTATGCTTTACCAGCGTCTTATTTGAAAGTAAAACTGTATCAGTAATTTTGAGAACTATATTTTAATGTGGCCACTTGAAGCCAGATTAAAAAAAATTGCTTTTACACTTACATTATTAATTGTTCTTACAATCCCATGGTACAAACTTGTATTCAATGTGATTGCTGAAGTTCATTAAACACAATTATTTAGTTTGTGAACAATTACTTATTAAATAAGTATTCAAATCTCCTAACACAATATCATTTTTACAAAGTAAACATCAAAATAAATTTTATTTAAATTCTTGTAAGAATGTAATTACATCACATTGTTATGTATATGGTAGACACAACAAGTTTCAACGGATTTACAGTGTATCTGCAGACCATCAGCAAATACCCAAGTTCAAGGTTAAGTATAATTTTGATAAAAATCTGTAACAAACAATGTTTCTCTTCAAGCTATATTTATCTGCTATCATATTTTCCATATAGATTTAATGCAATATTCTACCCATATTCAATTCATCATAATCGATCCACACTTCATTTTGAACATGTGGCAATATATTTAAATATAAAACATATTATATAAAATCAACTAGTCGAGATTTGTACTAATACTCGTTTTAATTTGACAAATATATTATGTTATACCACAAATCTTATTACATTTTACTGAATTATATTGCTAAAAATAAAACTTTGTATTTACATAAACTTCACATTTAATGGAACAAAAAATTTCCTATAACAGCTATATAAATATTTTACCTAGCTCTATAATTTTGTTAGCTTATTGTAGATTATTTATGGTGTTGTTAATGTATGATAATGGTTTAATAGAGCTTTTGAAAGAATAATTAGGTAAAATAAATATTTTTCAGATTGGACAACTATTCGCTGTACAAGCTTCATGTAATATTCAGCTGTGCTGTGTATGTTATGTAAATGTATGGTATTTTCATACTATTTTACCTAACACTACTACATACATAACCATAGACTAACTATGAGTTACGATTTACCAATCAACTTGCATATCATTTAAGAACATGTCGTTATCAGTGATCAAACCAGTCAACATGTACTGTTCAAATCCCGAGTATCCTTCCAAAAGTGTGTGAAGTGACCTTACTAACCATTTCAAAACTTTACGAACATCATTTTGGGTTAGATTAAAATACCTATTCTGTGCATGAAAAGCTCAGGAATACTTGCTATCAAAACAAACCATATATATATGTGAATCGGCTTTATTGACTAAGTATTAACATATTTCAAGTACCAATTCAACTCATTTTAAAATACTATATTTACCAAACACATAGGTGTAAGCTTATATGTAAATTTAAAGTTAGGCTTTAAGGGTGTAGGCTTACAGTTTAAAATTATCTATATAGGCTATATAAAAGCGAAATACCACTGACCCACTCATCACGATTTCACAAAAACTACCGAACGGATTGAAATGAAATTTGGTATGTAGCTTCCTCTAGGGCCATAAGTGTTCACTAAAAAAGGGTTTTAAAAAATTTGAAATTTTAGGGGGGTTTAAGGGTAAAAATTACTAAATCACGATTTCTCCAAAATTACCGAACAGATTGGAATGAAATTTGGTATGTAGCTTCCTCTAGGGCCATATTCGCTCGTTAAGAAAGGGTTTAAAAAAATAGAAATTTCAGGGGGGTTTGGGGGTATCAAAGTAACTAAAAATCTAGATTTCTCCAAAACTACAGAACGGATTGGAACGAAATTTGGTATGTAGCTTCCTCTAGGGCCATAGGTGCTCACTAAGAAAGGGTTTTAAAAAATTCTAAATTTTAGGGGGTGGGGGTCAAAGTTACTAAATCACGATCATTTGTCGCATTTATTTCACCAAAATAATTATGCAATAGCGAAGCATTGCCGGGTCAGCTAGTATCATTATATATTTATCTTAGTAACTCAATGGGTAAAATCTAAAACAACGTTATTCCTTTAAATTTAAACAATACTGAAATTACCAACGCTTGATATACATTGTATGTGACACAAACTATTGATTTAATTTAAAAGGTTAATTTCAGGTTATATTGAATGTTAGTTGAAGGATAACACTTTGTCAAATGATTAATGCATTATTGGGGCAAATGCACCGTGATAGAGATAGGCAAACTTCATCATATCACTGTATAATGTCAATTAGCTGTGCAGATTGATGCAGTTCAATCCATACAAATTGAATATCTGTGAAGTGTAAATATACTGTTTGGTAAAGTACAACTGTTTATTTGCAAATATACTCATTTGTAAGTCATTCAACACCAGTTCTTTTACTGTTATAGTTAAATAAATGTATGATATTATTACATCTTTAATTATATACCAATTATAAAGCATTATGTATTAACTTTTTTGCTGAACAGAACTTTTAAACAAATTATTCCTTTTAAAAAAATTAAACTAAATAATATCCTTTTATTTTCCTTAATTTTTGGATCAACCTAGATCCAGGACTTTACTCCAGTGAGTTAAAGACACGAGATAGGATCTAAGTGAAGGCGACCTACCAATGCCCTGCGCTATATAAAACTTTAATAAATGGTTTATTGCATATTACTGACGAATTTATATTTCATATTGAAATTTGGCCTTGCTTTATATACAAATATAAAATAACCGTTTTATAAATTACAGTCGAATTATATTCATAACATGGTAGAGCCTATCACCTAAGTGTCTGATTACAAAGCCCCAAGCTAAACAAAAAATAAATAATTGAAGTACAAATTTAGATGAATAAATTTCAAAATATAAACGTTTAAATAGCATAAAATATTTCCATTTTGCCTAAAATGTATGTACATTATTTTCCATAACCCCCTCCGCCAGTGTCACGACATAATCAATTTGAGTCTTGAAATAACCTATCACCCAGGTAAGATCTAGATCCCAAAATGTTAGGAAATACTTTTCTTATTTTGTACATACACTAAATAGTTGTCACTTGCATAACAATACAATTATTCCTCCACTCAATACGAATTAAATAATTAATACATAGAGTAGTAACGACTAACTTGACATAATTGGCTACTATTGCTAAATTAACAAAATTCGTTTGAATGTTAAAACATAACATATTTAGAAAACTATTTCTACTTATTACTTTGTATTAAAACTTAGTAAATTAAATTAAGAATAACTTCTAAGTATAAGTATATATCCTTTTATTTCTTTTGTTTATAAAACTTTATCAGCTATGATAAAATAATTTAAAAAGTAAAACTTACTATAACCTAAATTCAATCATCCACAACTAAGAGTCAAGACTAAGTAGCCACTAAAATAGCACGGAATTATAGAGTAAAGTGTAACAGACGAATTCAATCCTCGAGACGAAGTCTAGTACAGGCCCAGACAAAGACAATAAATGTTCTTTAAGTGATACGTGGCGAATATCCTGCATCGAAAAAGTACTGTAACAATTTCCTTTTTACAATTTCTCATTAGAGCGGATTACAAACACTATGCAAAGTTTGCTCTGACTACAGATGCAGGAAATTGAATGTTCTCCCGACAAATTGAATATCATGTTGATGAGCATTGATATTATTTACCGTTACAGCTGTTTAAAGTTCAACTGTTTAAGTTTACAGCTGTTTAAAGATATATTTCGCTGCTTTTACTGCTTAGTAAATAAATCATCCTTGTGTAAATTGTTTACGTTTCTTTTTTAATTATTTATAATAATCTACTACTTTGATAAGGTAAATGTAGGGGTGCGTTTTTAAGTTATAAATATTTATGTTTTACCCGTCTCTGATATAAAACGAATAAAAACATACAAATTAAGACAAGAGATTTGCTAGAGCACAATCTCTAACCAGCTGTACTAAAAATAGCAATATAGTTGAAAATTTAAGAACTACTACTTTTCCCGTTACCAATTCAACAGAATCTTAAATTTTACTCAAATTACCGCAGAGAAACCTATTTACATTTACCTTCAAGAAAAGAAAAAACTAACATTAGTCTATGTGTATAACGATACCAATGTTTTTAAATACTATTTTTAACTCAACTTTATTTTAACTAAAGTATGCGGCTTATATTGTTTATATTTCCTATAAGTCATTTGATGGTTTTCTTTTCTAAGTAAACTTGGTTGGAATTCAAGTTAAGTATAATTTTATTATTTATATGTAATGTTTTTTTTATTTTTGCTTAAATTTTTAAATACCTCTTACAACGTAGGAAATGTATAGGATGTCATTTATTACCAAACATGTTCGTCTTACTAAACCTCTAAAACAATATGATGATTGTTTGAACTGATTTTTCCGATTAATTGTGTTCAAAAATCTACATAGTATGTTCCGAGTAAGAAGGGTTTACAACAAAGTGATGCCATTTTAATAGAGATGACAACTTTTGCTACTCATTTCACTTAATACACATAGAATAAACGTAA
>JAGFPH010000316.1:142591-170544 GCA_018207615.1 Philaenus spumarius
TATAGTATAAGCTAAGGGAACATTTTTATTTCCTATTGAAGTTGTAGTAGCTATTTACTAAAGGATATATTTTAAAATCATTATTTAAGTGACACGGATGTTGTTTTGGTACGATTTTAGTTTAAACCTAATTATTTATTTATTGTATAGTATTTAATCTTATTTTGATATATGATTGTTTCTGATTTTAATATTCTCTTTGGGATAATATTCCTACATACTGCTAATAACAAAACACCATTATTTACTGAATGCAATGATGTTGCCAAAAAGCCAAAAATATTTGTTCAACTTAACAAATTGCCAATTTTGTTATCAGTATTTGTAAGTGATAAGGACAAGTAAGTATCTTATCATTATTTTATTTTCCTTATCTAAAATATTGGTGGAGACTGGTTTGGTAATTGGCTATCTCTGGACATATTTTTAGATTCACCACACCAAAGGCTGCCAATTTGGGAATGCAGTTTAATTTTCTCAGTGACAGTGGTGCGTGTTGTACGTCTTGCTTTACAAGGAAAATGGTTTACAGCCTTCAAGAAAGAGTTGAGATTATTTTTATCTATGGATTAGAGAATAAGTGAGCGAATAGAACTGCTAACGCATTCAACACACTACATCCTAAAAGTAATGTGTCATCTATTTACATAATAGATTTAGTTAAAAAAATTAATGCAAGTGGTTCAGTTAATAACAAGATAACGTCTGGTAACAGAGTTGTATACGAATTATGTCAAATTGAAGGAATTCATAATGTTGTTGAAAACCCTAAAAAATTAATTCGTCAACTTGCTGTTGAAAAGGGGATTTCTGTTGGTTCCGTTCACAAAGCGTTGAAAATTAACAAATTTCATTCTTAGAAAGTCCAAGTGTGTCATGAACTTAATGAAGATGATTATGACCGTCAGATTGAATTCTGTGAACAAATAAGTACACAGTACACTCATTATTGGTAATGAAAATGTAGTGAACAATATTTGCTTTAGTGATGAATGTACATTTTATGTTAACAGTTTTGTTAATAAACACAATTGCCGATTTTGGTCAGACCAAAACCCACATGTATTCGTTGAAGGATGATTCCAATGGCCTGCAAAATTTTTGGGCAGGAATACTTGGCGACACTATTATTGGACCTGTATTTATTGAAGGAAACTGAAATGGAGAATTAATAGTTCTAATATTTGCTAGAAAACTCTAGACACCCTATTATTGTGAAAACACTTGAAAACCAGGTAAATGAAGTAGTCCAGTTAAATTTAGATGCGCACATGCTTTATTTTCAACAAGATGGAGCTCCTGCTTATTATGCTCTTCTTGTACGACAATGGCTGGATGCAAACTACCCGGAGCACTGGATCGGTAGAAGAGGATCAATTGAGTGGCCGGCAAGGTCTCCAGACCTAACATCTTTATATTTTAGGTGATTTTAAGAGATAACATCAGTAGTTTTTAAAACAACTCCCACCGGTGTTCAAGACTTTAAAAAACAGTATAACTGCTAAGTGCAGGGTCTTAACCAGAGAAAGTTTTAGAAATGTTAGGCCAGAATTTGAAAATAGGTTATTTTATTGCATGAACAACAATGACTACCAATTTGAACATTTGGTATTAAGTTTACGAAGCATTTACAACAGTATTCAGTGAGTAATTTTGTTGTTATTAGCACTAAGTAGTAGTTAGTAATTGTTGTATAATAAATAACATTATTGGCTGCTGATACCAAACGGCTTGGCCGATTTATATTTTTTTAAATACAATACAGCACTTTTTATTAGCTTTAATTTGAGGTGTCACAAGTTATACGTAGACATTTTAAAATGGGTAAGGGGGCATTGGGGTGAGTATTTTGAAAATATACATTTTTTATACCCCCAATTACTACTATACAATATATTGACCTAGCCTTAACAGTGGATATTGTACTTGTTATACATGGTGATTTTTCGAATCTTACCAACTCTATTATTTATACAATACAACTTTATTGCTTTAAATTACAAGTACATGATCAAGAAGTTGACTAACTTAAAACATATTACATGTTTTATTAAATTTTAAATATTTAACCTATTTACTTAATTTGTATATGTATTTTTTCATGAATTAGGATACTTATATAATTATATAATTTTATACTATTATGAACTACGAACTTAAAAAACACTCTTAGATATTGAAATAACACTGAATTATTTAAACAACAATAGTATTAGTACATTTAATACATTTAAAACATTTATTATACGATTACATTTAATTGTTGAATAACAGTGAATTTAGATTCCATTTTTTAACTCACGGATTGGTGATTAATCAAACTTTTATAATACATCTACTAATCCAACTTTTCATTAAGGTTAATCTTACCTTATCATTCGATTGCAATTTCGGTCATTCGACCATCATCAGGAAATTACACTAAAACACTAAAAATATCACTCAAAAACACAAACTAAACACAATAAATAAGTTTCACTCCATATGGAGGTCGTTAATTGTATAATGTTGCTCAATGTGTCGCGGAAACACTCGAGAAGACGTGCACGCTTTGCCGTTCGGGCGGTACTGAGCGATATCTATGTTCCTGATTCTTATCTCTGTTATTTTAGACTAATGGGTTTCTCAATCAGCGTGTTGTACAGCATATTCGAATGGAACGACATCTGATCGTTCTAAAGATGTGTGGAGTCAAATTTTGTAGCTCTATACATCTCTAATTCCTCTATCGTATTCATATAACGTCCTTTTTTGCAAATGTGCATTATTACCATGTTAGTGCTACAATTAGAGTAAGTATGGTTATTATCCATTAAGTGTTGTGCCTAACTGGAGTATTTATTATCAAGTTTTCTTTTTGGTAGGTGTTCTTTAAACCTTTCGCAAAATGGTCATCCGGTTTGGCCTATATAAAGCATGGGCAATTGTTACATGTGATCTTATATATTCCCGTTCGTTGTTGGGCATCTCTTTTTATTAAGGGTTTGGCTCACAAAATCCATTCTATTTTGTTTTTTTTTTCTGTATGTAGCAATTACGTTATATTTTTCAATCGCGTTTTTTATAGTATAAGTGATAACGCTCCCGTATTCGCATGATACATATTTTACTCTAATGAGGCAGTCTGAGGGCGGTAACCTGATTTTGGATCTATGTTTACTGACCAATTTATCTGTCAACTTGGGATTATATCCATTGGCTACAGTGATGTATTTAATGGTTTTTAATTCGCTTCTGAAGTCTACATCCGTCATTAATATGGAAATTAACAGGTGTGCAAAGCTGTTGTAAGCTGCGGTTTTTTGCTGCGGTTGATGGTGCGAAGTTGCATGGATAGTTTGGTCAGTATTATTTTGCTTTCTGTTTTTTTTAGAATTTCAAATCATTTTCAGACCTTGTAATAAAGAGATCTAAATAGTTTAACTTTTGGTCAATTTCACATTCTGTGGTAAAGGTTAAATCATTTTATTTATGTATGTTCATAGGAGATTCAATTGTCTTGTACTACCGTTAAACAACATAATCGTATCATCTAAATATCTATGGTATGCTATTATATTATGTCTGTATGGATTCGTAACAGTTAGTAAGAAGGATTTCTCTATATGGTTAAGGAAAATCTCCTATAAGATGCTGGATAACGGTGAACCCATAGCTAGGCCGTCACTTTGCAAGTAAAATTCATCACTGAACTAAAAATAATTTTGACTTAGTATGGTTCTAATGAGATTAGTTAATTCGGTAATGGACGATGTAGGAAGAACAGAAAATTCTCTGAGATATGCCTCCAATAAGTCAATGGTTTATGTAACGGGTATATTCGTGTATAGATTCACTATATCATACGAAACTAATTTGTAAGATGGCTCCATATTTATTTTCTTAAGCTCATTTACTAATTCTAGGCTGTTCCGTAAGCTGTAATCATTTTTAAAGAAATAGTGTTTCCTTATTATTGTATCAAATAATTGAGAGGCGTGATAACTCGGTGCAGAAGTGAGGTTTACTATCGGTCTGATAGGTAAATCTGTTTTATGTATTTTTGGTAAGCCCCTAAGTATTGGAGCCTGTGGGTTGGCGAACTTAGAGTGAAATATTTGTTTACTAGATAACAGTGTATTTGATTTGCTCAAGCCTTTATTAAATAACTTACTGTATGTTGTCTTGGGGTCAACAACACAAAATTAAAATATATAGAACGCCAACTAATACTGACCAAAATATCCATGCAACTTCGCACCATCCACCGGAGCAAAAAACGGCAGCTTACAAAAGCTTTGTACACCGGTTAATTTCCATACCAATGACGGATGTAGACTTCAACAGCGAATTAAAAACCATTAAATACATCGCTGTAGCCAATGGATATAATCTCAAGTTGATAGATAAATTGGTCAGTAAACATAGATCAAAAACCAGGTTACCGCCCTCAGACTGCCTCATTAGAGTAAAATATGTATCATGCGAATATGGGAGAGTTAACAATTATACTTTAAAAAACGCGATGGAAAAATATAACGTAATTGTTACATACAGAACAAAAAACAAAATAGAATGGACTTTGTGAGCCAAACCCTTAATAAAAAGAGATGACCAACAACGATCGGGAATATATAACATCACATGTAACGATTGCCCATGCTTTATATAGGCCAAACAGGACGACGATTTTGCGTAAGGTTTAAAGAACACCTACCAAAAAGAAAACTTGATAATCAATACTCCAGTTAGGCACAACACTTAATGGATAGTAACCATACTTACTCCAATTGTAGCACTAACATG
Source organism: Philaenus spumarius (assembly GCA_018207615.1). NCBI lineage: Eukaryota > Metazoa > Arthropoda > Insecta > Hemiptera > Aphrophoridae > Philaenus > Philaenus spumarius. The sequence goes on from JAGFPH010000316.1 coordinate 147,377, forward strand.
GTAATAATGCACATTTGCAAATAGGACGTTATATGAATGCGATAGAATAATTCGAGATATATAAAGCCACAAAATTTGACTCCACACATCTTTTGAACGATCAGATGTCGTTCCATTCGAATATGCTGTACGACATGCTGATTGAGAAACCCATTAACCTAAAATCACATAGATAAGAATCAGGAACATGGATATCGTACCTCAGTACCGCCCGAACGGCCAAGCGTGCATGTCTTCTCGAGTGTTTCCGCGACATATTGTGCAACATTATACAATTAACGATCTCCTTAGGGAGTGAATCTTATTTATTGTGTTTAGTTTGTTTTTGTTAGAGACGTTTTTAGCGTTTTAGTGTTATTTCCTGTTGATGGTCGAATGACCGAAATTGCAATCGAATGGATAAGGTAAGATCAACCTTAATAAAAAGTTGGATTAATTGACAAATTACAAAAGTTTGAATAGTGAATTATATAAGCAGCAATAATATTAGTACATTTAATATACTATTACTAACTACGAACATAATGCACACTTTAAGATATCGAAATAAATTATATATTGAATTATATAAACAATAATAATATTTTGTACATTCAATACATTTTAAACATTTAATATACTATTACATTTAATAATTAATTGTTGAAAAAAGTTAAATATACAAACAGCAATATTATTAGTACAATAATTATATTTAATATACTATTACAAACTACGAACATAAAACACACTTTCAAATATCGAAATAGCACTAAATTATATAAACAACGATAATATTAGTACATTTACACCAGAGTTAGTTACTTTAAGTTCGTTTTAGTAAAACTTTTTTTGCATTTAATTCAAAATAAATTTTCTATGTTTTATGCTGTTCGTAACAATAAAGGTATGCATTTTTCATAAACGGTGATGAGTTTGAATTAAAAATTTTAAACATATAATATAAATTGTGCATAGAGATGTTAATGTTTAAATATTTATGTCTAAAATTAAAATCCACTTCAAATTCCAACAGAAGACGAGTTATGTTGTAATTTTTTCCTGTTTTACAGATTGTAAATATTTCACATTGGTAAAAGCTATAATGAATTGTTCTTGTATAGTATTAGTCTGTTATATTTTTTGCCAGCAAGACGTGGTTGAGCAACCATTCTGTATGTGTATAAAGGATAATTCTCCCAAAACATAAATATTGCGTTTTAAAATATTTTTTCAAATAAAGATTTTTTTTTGACTTAATAACCTTATTATTTTTAGTCTTTCAAATATTTTCAATTCTTCCCAGCATACATCTAAACCGCGAAACCCAATTATACGGGACATCCTGTGTGGAGAAAGAGACAGGTTTGAGATAGAATTATTATTACGCAAACTATCATTATACATTTGAAGCAGCGCTGATCACCAGTTCAGTATTATATTATTTACAAATTGGAAAGAGGTATAAAAAATCTGAAATTGGGAAGTTATTCGCCATAAAGGGAAGGAAGCCTTAGATAACCTATTTATAAAATCGGAAAACCCTCTTCACTCCTAACACTCCATATCGAAAATATGTAATATGCAAAATTGGCTTGCGTTACATCAAATTGATGTCCTGTAAAAACCATGAATGTCTGTGATAAGAAAATAAAAATCGGCTATCGCATTTTTTCCTTATTGTCTAATAATATATTTTGTAAAATATTTTTAACAGTTTTATACATATATGTTATCGCATTATTGAAATATTTCAAAGATGCATGTATTTAAAATTGGACAAATTTAACAGCATGAAATAAACAAGGGCAAAGTTAATACGCAATCACTGAATAATCATGGAACTCCTTATCTTATGCTAAAATAAAAATAGGTTCCCTAGTTTTTGCAATGTATTATCAGAATGTATGACATTCATACCGCATAAGTCGACACATGCAACAAATACAAAGAAAACTAATTACTTTAAGGAATTTTTAAACTAAAAAGCAGAATGTTATAATAACATAGATGTAATTCACATCAAGTCTATTACTAACAGCATTATTTTCATTAATCGCTTCTCAGTTACTTACAAATTAAGGTATTGGTTGGGTCTAAATTGTATTGTTTTTCGAAACATTGTTCGTTTGAACGTTGTATACAACTTTTAGTAACATATTTTTTCAACCAGATGACTCACTAAGCATTATGTTAAAATCTGTAATTTCATAAACTAATTGATATTGTATTCGACATTTTGGACACTGGATTTCCGCATTTGATTTTTTAATTTTCTAAAGGCAAAAAATGTAATATTATATGTCTACAAATAAAACAATTATACAAAGATATATTAATAATATAATGATTTGTATTTTTGTTGTTAATATTGTAAAATTACACTCAATACATTCGCAATAACGGACGCGGTTTAATACTTTACAAGGAAATTAGCAAGGATGTTACCTTGCGGTATATGAGTCACGTTGCGTTAGAAACACACAAGCTACGTCAATACATAATAGGACTGTGAAGGGTGTCAACAATTTAATAAAACTATTAAAGCAACAGTGGATTTCAAATATTTGAAAGTGATGGGTTTTAACAGCACTATTATGCTGTCTGAGGCAAAGTGATGAAATACAATTCGTCGTAGATGATTACTGCCAACCTCGAAGCAAACATATATTGTTAAATTACTTCGGGAAAAAACTTGGAAATATTACGTTCCAACTTTTCTAGTTTCTTGTAGACACACAACAATACGAAAATGTTATATTAATGTTGATTTTATAATAAATACAGACTTAATTAATGAATACCTTCTTTCTAGAAAAATAAGGTTTATTCATAAGGAAGAACATCTAGGAAAGACAAGTTGCATTAATTTTAGTTTCGCTTAAGTTAAAAGAATTAAAAAGGATGCATTAAACTTTAAATTAATTTTACTAGGCTAATTATAAAACTTTTATTAATAGCAGTCCGTCAATTAATTTTTGATATAACCTGTAGATTTATGACTAGTTTTTGTAGACTTGATAGTGATTATGATAATTTATTTACTGCGTATCCATTTCATAAATGGATGCCACTATCCGACTGCTAAAAAACTCTAAATCAATATTTACAGTGGTTGTTTGTTTAAGGAAAGTTAACAGATGTTGTATATTACGTAAAACTTCTGAAGAGTTGTAGTTACACACAATAGTATTAGATACAATAATTTTTAAATCCGATGTGGTTAAAATATGCTTGTAAAATTATTATGTCGACTATTTAGTAAAGAAATTTAAATATATCATTGAAATTTTAAAGTGAAATATGTTTTATAGCTAATAACATGGAAGTATATATAAATCTAATGTTGTGATTAATAATAATAAATTTAATGTGTTATGCATCATTACCTCAAATAGAGAATTTTGCTAACTATGTTATATTGTAAACTCTCAGCAGATCATTCCTCACACACAGATTAATTTAAATCAATCTCGCACCTAAAATAGCATTACATAATGCTTTTAAGCAAACACGGCAAATACGCTATTGTGTATAATAGTACGGTACAATATTTTTCTGAATATCTTTGTTATATTTGACTATGCATAATATGTGATAATAAGTTGAAGCACCAAAACTTGTGTAATTTTATTTCGAAGAAGAGATAATTTATTGTTTTGTATTCTATATTGTGTAAGATTTTACTTACGCCAAACTACATTATCTCAGATACTAATATATATGTTTGTATCATAAGAAAGATGTAAAGAGATTAAATAGGATTATATAAATCAATTCTTTGAATTGTATTTTAATTTATTGTAAAATCGATGCTAAATATTCCACTGTTATTACTCTCAAGTTTTAGTTGTAATTATTGTAGGTTATTATTCTAATCAGAATAAATTTTTGTGTTTGTTAGTTACACAACCTGTCAGTTATTTGACCTTATCAGGTACTCCAAATATAGCACTCTTGCATTGTATTTCACCCCAAGTTCATAGCTTAGATGCATGTTTTAAGTTTTTGTTTCATGTTTTAGTTCTTAGTTGTCTGATGATGCTTGACTGCAAAAAGTTTTAACAAAAAGTTGCTGTTTTTGTAAAATTTAATTGTAAGTTTTAGGGTTTACCACATTATGTAATTTCACCAAGCACCGTCTGTGGCCAAACCTAATTCAACATGAAAATATTAAAATTCTCCTAAATGTTCTTTTGAGTAAAACAATGTAAAACATTTTTAGAATCTGTTTTGGATAATTACAATCTTTTAATAATAAAACAAATTATTCCAACTCTATCTTTAGTTAATGCCCTTAAAACTAAACTATTCATACTAAAATTTAGTTTAAACTTAGCAGTATAGATAGTAAGTACAAAGTAAGTTCGGGATAATTTATTTAAAGATTGTGCTTTCCTATTAAATTATTGATAGGATTGATTATCGTTATTATCCTATTGATTATTGATTATCTAATTATTGATTTAATTAGATACAAATTTAACTAAATCTGGAATAAAATTAAGGCTTGATTAGTAAAGAAAAGTATGGTAACAATAGTCATATGAGGGTAATTGTATCAAGGGCTTAGTTTCCTTTTACTGCATACCTCTTTTGTGTGTCCTCCGTTATTATAATTGATGAAAACTAGAAAACCGCAACTTTGATGCTATGTATAATATTATATAGACTCTGGCAGAGATATTTGCAAGGCAGAAGCAAGTTCTAGATATTTTAAAATATATGTGTAGAAAATAAGAATAATGTTGATAGTCTTTAAGTACTGTTAGAAACTTAGGTTTCCATTTTAATTTTTACTGGATATAAATGCTGTTATAAAATATATGTTTTTATCTTAGCTACTTTCTGGTTTTGCACCTCCAACTATATCAAGTGCAGCGTATGCGGTGCAACATATATATTTTCATCATAAATTGTATTCGATAAATACAGAAATGAGTATTTTTTTAAAATTAATATTGGGTTCTTTAGTAAGTAGATGAAATTTCTTTCAATCACTAAGCCAAATCGCAACTAAACGTTTGTAACAATATTAGTAGAGCCAATATACATATTATTTAACATAAATTTTGCTTATTTAAAAAAAGTGAGTTGTTTTTCATTTTTTATATGCCTTTAAACTAAATTATTCATTCATATTCTACTTTAACATATTGAAAAGTTGCATTAACAATAATGCAAACTGCATTAAAAAAATAATTTAAGAGAAGCCTATAAACAATATACGATTACTTAAAGTATTCTACAACAGCTCTAAAATGATATAAACTTTGCACGATATTATGCGGTATAGTATTGGTAATTTAAGTTTGACTTGAAAGTTAAAGTAATTCTGTGTTATGTGAAGCGTGAATCATTAATACCCACGTGAATTCACTAAACATGCATAAGATGATTTCAACTTGTCAGAAGATATTTGCACAGTTGGTATACCGGGAAATAGTTTTATAAATTAACCTCAGCAATGTGTATACGAGACAGGTTTCTCATACACTGAGGGTGTTCCTAAATCTACAGAGTTTACTACAAAGTACGATACTAAATTCAACCCAAGAGGATTTTAAAAAGGGAATAAATTATTTCAAAAAATAACATGATTAAAGTTTTAAATAAATGTTTCCAATTTTTCAAAAACAGTTTGTTTGTTTTCTCATCGAAACCATGTATACATTTTAAATAATGTCCTCTAAAAAATATCTTTTCTTAGTTCATGGTAAAAAACAAAACCAAAGCACTGCATGATTTAAAATTAAGAAATTTATAGTATACCTTTTACATTAATAAATTGTATGAATTATTGTAATATCTGTAATTAATTGGAAAGTTCAAAAAAGTTGGATTGCATTATTATGAATCAGTGAGTGGTGTATTATCACTGGATTGTGGTTCAGTGATTGTTCAGTTTTAATGCTTAAACCTAACTTAGTTTTAGATTGATTTTATTCCCTAGTCTTATTTTTGTTGACACACTTTTATTGTTTGTTGACCCAAAAGACAGACCACTATGAATATTAGCTCTTAAGTTCTCAGGCATAAATATTAGCTTAAGTTCTCAGGCCAATATCCTAGTTAAGATATAATGAAACTGTATTGAATACGGTATTAGTGCACTCTGCTTGCTAACCTTATTTGTCAGCATTCATAATCCCCTGTCTACTTCGCCCAGAGTCTTTCTAATGTCTTCGTGTCCCGAAGAATGTGTCGTTGTCTAGTAGCCGATCTGTTGAGACCGGGAGACCTCTGTCCGTCTCGAATTTGGTACTTGTCTCGTTTCTAGGTCATGATCAACCTTTTATAATAGAACTTCCGCTAGTTTATATGGTTTATGTTCTATAGTTTCCGGTAGTATGTCGTAACCACCACTTCCTATTTCCGTGTTTTGTCTTTTTGTACCAACAATCTTACATTAAACATTACTTAATCAACTACTAATGTAGACCCGCGATTACATAACCATTCCATAATTATTCCTAACAGATCAAATTCTTCATTACAATAAATTAAAATTATTTTTTTGTTCAAGGAAAATGTACCCTGACTCTTGTGGAAGCTCAAACCGTATAATGAACTTGGATTATAGCTTCCGGAAAAATGTATAGTTAAGAAGTTTTAGTCAAGCCACGTTTATATTATCAGTTTTAATGCTTTTTTTGTACTTCATTCAAACTTTCACCTTCAAATGAAATAGCTTAAATTTTAATAAAATAAGGACTAACTAGTGGACCGGGCAATGCTTTGCTATTGCTTAATTTACCTAACCTAAAATTATATTCAGTTTTTGATCCAAATCAGTTGTTGATCAAAATCAGCTGTTTTAAGCTTTTCATACGAACAGCTGTTTTTTGTGCCCCTGATACAATCAAAAGAAATCTTTCTTCTTCTTCCTTAAGATTGACCTTCCATAAGATTAACATGGCAACTTTGAGGGCCACTGGGGCGAAGCCCTTAACATACATTGAGCTCATTTTAAGGGAAGCACAACTTCAGAGTGAGATCTGTAAAATGACACCAAAAACATCAAAATCGGTTAAAAACTCTAGGAGGAGTTCTACTCACAAAATAACCCCTAGCAAATTAATTATAAGGACTAATTTGGCCCAAAGTAAATTCCCTGCCATATAGTTAACCGAGCATCTGTTATTATTTACACAGCATATAAACGTAATTAGTGTCATATTGGATAGACTGTTAACTAAGCACGAGTGAGGCAAATAATTAAATTGAGTTGAAAAGTTGCATTGCAATATTGACAGTTTAGATTTTTTTAAAGTTGAAATATAATATAAACGTAAAATAAAAGTAATTTAAAAAATATATATGTTTATTTTTGTTTGGATTAAATGAATGTCAATTAATAGAGTGTATTTATAATCCCTTAAAATAAAGAATTGTTTTTGTTGATCACATCTAAATAAATAATAACTTTAAATCTATACTCAATGTTGTAATGATAACCGGTTTGTTATATTATATCTGATTGACCTCTTTAATAAACAAAGCAATTTGTAGTCGGTTCATAGGTTTTTCCTTGTTTTCTACTAAATTCATCTAAATTTTAGAAAACAATCCAAGGGATATTTATAGTGTAGTAATTTTAAATCAAAATTACCTCATTACCTAAAAATTTCTTATAAGCTAAGGATCAGGCATTTTTTGTATGTTGTGTTTAGCTACTGTAATAACATAGTAAAATTACTCGAAAAAAAACCCTGTTATACGGCCGCCATCTTGGAAAATGGCGTTCACTTAAAAACTATTTATCCTATAAAAAAATTATAAATAAAAAATGTTAATCATAAAAAGATTTACAACTTTTGTGTTTAGAAATGATCAATAAAATTAACCGTTTTTCCATAAAATGCAATATTGGGAAAACAATTTTGAAAAAATAAACAAAAATTACCGTTAAGGGAAGTCATCAAACCATTTGTAACAAACAATTTTGTTTTTTAATATTAAGAATGGAATTTATTCATAAAAATAACATAACTTTATTATTTTCATTACTTTATGCGAAATATTAAATGCTGATGCCTTCGTTACATGTCGTAACGAAAGCTTGGCTAACATATTAAACTCCTACTGAGTTCACTATAGCATAAGCTTACAAGCATGGTAATTTGTATGTATGTTGAATTTATTTACTGCCAAAATATAATAAAAGTAATCGCAAAAAACACCTGTGATGTGAGAGTTATTTTTGAAAATGAATATTAAATTTTACAAGAATTACGAAATTAAATATAAAGAATTAATTGTAAATACTTTAATATTATCTAAAATAAAACACAAACACCTTTAATAAATTGTTTGCTAAATTCACACAATTAGCATAACATACTTAAATACTGGTACATAATATTTGCACAAGCTCATTCATCATCAGACTGAAGGCCATTTGCTTGCCGAGAATTTCCAAATGACAGAACTTGGCAGTGTCGACAAAAAAAAAAAAAAAAAAAAAAAAAAAAAAAAAAAAAAAAAAAAAAACATGGCAGAACACTGAAACATAGACTTACACATGCAAAAAATAAGTGTTAAAAATTGAGATGGAGCAGGACATTTGGTCTTGAACATGGGTGTTAATGCACTTTTGTCCAACCCTAGTCAGAAGATTCCATTTGATATCTTTTCCACTCCTGGATTTGTAGATACACACGATAAGAATGCTGAGCTGCTGCATCACTTGTTGGGTGTAAAGACGCCAGATTGCAAAAACTTACCCAGTGTCTGCTTGGAAACAATGTGGTTATACCTGTTATATATAAACTTCAGGAAATACCAACATTTAAATTCAAACACAAATTTGGTTGTTACAAATTTCTTTATAACTTTCCTTAACGGTAATTTGTGTTTTTTTTATTATTATTATTTTCAACATTGTTTTCCAAATATTGCATTTTATTTCTAAATGGTTAATTTTATTGTAAATTGCTGAATACAAAGTTTTTTTTTTTTGTAACGAACATTTTTAATTTAAAACAGATTTTTAAAGGATAAATAGTTTTTGAGTTATGGGTAAAAACTGGTTTTTGGACGACATTTTCCAAGATGGCTGTCGCAGCACATGTTTTTTTGTGAGGACTGTTTGTATGTTTTTTACAGTAATTAAATACAACATACATACCATATCCCTAGCTTATAAGAGTTTTTTTTAGGTAATTTGTCTAACATGACTAGACTATTATGGTGTAAAATAAAATTATTTAAAACAATATATTTTTAACTACTATGTGAATTTTAAGGTACTACTTTAGATAAGAAAATATGAAATATTAATTTGACATACTTTTATTTTTAAACTTACATGAATGAACAAAATGCCAGCAATGATAAAAACAAGAAAGTCAAAGTCATTGAAAATACGTTGCAAGACGTGATAGAGTACTTTGAACTTTCAAGCGACTAAATGTAATATTGCCTAGCAAAAATTGTTTACAATTATAAAGTTAACATGGCTCTAATTTGTTTACTTTCTAGAAAACGCTTATAATTAAATAAAATCGTTTTAATTAGTTAACATTTAATTTGATTTAGCCCCTTTCATTTACAATGTCTACAATTAATTATTAATAAATATACACCAAATGCATTTATTAAATTTGTTAACTAACTATAAAAATCAGTATGCGATTAAGATAAAGCTATACCCTTTAAACGGTTTAAAAAATGTCCGTGTTGGATGATCCTAAGAAGATTGAAACGTGAAAATATGTCGGCTTACCCACGTCTAGTCCGTAGATAGATTGAATTTAGTCCTAAACTATTACTGCAGCTAATCATTTATCAATTCGTTCCATATAGCCTAGCCTCCCACTTAGTCAACAACTACCAGTCTAGGAAGGTTAAGGATCGAGTGGGCGTAAAACTTGATTGAAGGGTGACGTCGTTGCGCTTCTTATATAATTATAGGCCACTCCCGATTGATTTCGGTCCGTGGGTCTAGTAAACAGTCTGATTTGGTCAGGTAACGCATGGTGTTAATATAAAATTTCGGATTAATACATTCTTGTTCTTAAACTATTTGTCACCTTCGAATATGCCATAAACAATATATAGTAATTTAATTTTTACTAGAAACTATCTGGTATGTATTTAGTAATTTATTTATCTAGTATTTATCAACTATTTAGTTGAATGAACCCTTGCTGGGGTAGTGTGTAAGAGGAAAATTTATTACAAATTTAAAAAAACAAAATATTTATGTTTTTTATACATAAATTAGTTGTGCCAAATTTAAATGAGTGTAGTGGAGGCTATATCTTTATAAACTAAAATAACAGGCGAGAACACCTTGGGTGGTTCATAATTAATATTACATTAAGTAACCTGTGGTTATTAAGTAAAGGTACAAATTAAATTATATAGTGAAGAATTTTAACATATAAGTAGAAAAACATCAGTTTTAGATTCTTGAAAATGGTGGTATTGCTGTGTTCTTTGAAACATCTCAATTTACTTTTAGTATTACATACAAAAATGTTCATCGGGATTATACAATGGTAATTGATCAATAAAAGCAGTCAAGTAGAAATGTGATTTTCCTGTATAAAAACCAAAAGAGATTGTCTTATTATGAATTCTCTTTGCAGATGACAGATATATTCAGTACACTTTTAGGCCATAATGGATAATTTAAGTTCATTTATAGGCTTTGTACTTCCACTTAATTCTATATAATCTTCATAATACAATCACAAAATAAAAGTCTAAACCTATACATATTTTAAAAATGCATTGCAATTAACAGTTACTATTCATTTGATTTATCAGATAAAAAACCTTTAACGGAAATCGTATAAAATACTTAAATATCTCAAAAGACTTTATACATCAATTTAACAACTGTCGTACTATTTCGTTATATATTTATAATTATAGTCAGATATATATATTTGTTTAAATCTTGATACTAAAGTTAGTAATATTACTACAATAAATGATTTGTTTATAATACAATCTTTATAAGTAGTCAAGTTGTATAAACAATTAATAATAAAATAAGAACAGATACTATATTATCTAAACAAATGTTTCTTGATTTTCAATTTATATTAATTACTAAGTAAATTGAATTAGAATTTTGTAATGTTTCCTAAACTGTTCATTGGCTTGCACCATTTTCAGTTCAGAATTTAAATAATCAATGTAATCAATGAAAGATTGTTTGAATTAAATCATGTATAGCTGTTAAATTTGTTAAAAGTTGGTATGTATTGAAACTTGAGTTTTGTTAATTTAGATAATTCAACTTGCAATAATAGCTCTATAATCCTAAATATTATAGTTGTGATTTGTTTCGGATAATGTAATATAACTAATCTACCAGGTCAACTCGTTCCTTCCATAATATACTATACTTGTCATAATCTTCTACGTTTATTTAAATTTAGGTTAGTAATTTTATATTTTCTTTTAGGACTTTGAGAAACTTATTTTTTGCCTGCATGTAAAGGTCCATAAAATTTATTTTGAGATCATTGTTTAGCGATACATGAGTATTTAATACTCTCTTGTTATTATTTATAACAAATAATAGGTTTTTGATAAAAATTAATTGATGTATGTAATAAAGAATAAGATAAGACAAATTATAATTTTTAAAAGCTGGTGATGAAGATTGAAATCTTATTAACAAAATATGAAATAATAATTTTAACTAGTTATATTGTTTTGTATTGTTTAATAATCCACAAATAAATAAATTATTTTTATAAATAATATACTGTTTAAATTTGTTTTACAATATTATATGTTTAATTACCATTATGTTTTCTGTGGTGAATCAATTGGTTTATATTTGCTTAGTTATTTGATTTACTTTAATATTATTGTTGGGCTCAGTTTAACTTCCAATTTAATTGTAAACATGTCATTAAACAAATTGTAATTTAAACTCTCAATTACATAATATATAAACATCGTCATCAGTAAAAAATATATATAATCAGCAATAACCAACAGCAATTGTTATTTCACTCCTATTTCGTAGTCAATCAATAATACAAACAACCAACCAAATTACATTAGAAGATTAACACGGTGTATAATTAGTGACTTTTCCATTCAGAGAATTATTATCCTTGTTTAACCCTATAATTTCCAAAGAGACCCGATCTTCTTCATAAAATGAATAATGGCTGTTTTGTAATAAGGTGTGTAGTTAACGATTCAGCCAGTAGGTAGCGGTTGCGTGCGCACAGAGGAACTCCTACTGTCAGTAGAGTGGTCGTAGCCGATCCGAGCGGTTCAACGAATTCTCAGAAGTTGTAAGAATCTTCGGAATTTGAGTTTTAAAAAGTACTGACATCAATAAAAATATGAAACCTTAAAAAGTGATAGCACGATGAAATGTTCTTTTATCTTGTTTCAAAAAGTGGTTACATATAGTGATTTGTGTTGCTTACAAAAAAGTGATACTATTAAATAATGATATTTTATATACAGTAGAATTAAACGATGTGGTAACATTAAACCTGTTGACAGTGTCATAGTGTTAATACAAATTTGTCATCACCTTTATTTTTGTAGACACGCTTTAATCAAATTCTCAAAAATTTTGCAAATATTGTTGCGCTTGTATGATTAAAGACTCACATTTAAGAATTAAGTTGTGTACAGCGTACTATGTTTTCAGAATATGTTTTCCAAGTCGCAAGTCTCAACAATTAAAACCAACGACTACTATTCCTTTGTAATAAGTGGGTTTAATTGATGCCCTCATGAATATAGTTAATGTACGCCTACATTTATTAATTCTAGTTGTTCCATGTCTTATAATTAATGTATCTGTCCAGTATGGGCGTTTAGAAATTCCGTTTCATAGTGAACAGTGAAGTGTGTGTAAAATGAAATCTCTATTTCCAGCGCTAGTTTCAGTTACTTCAATTTACATGATTAATTTATTTGTCATCGATACTTTTGCTCAGGGTAAGTACTTTTGACAGTTACAATTTTAACATTTTAAAAGCAATACATATTTGTACCTATAAATTGCAAGATTAAGCTTTTTAAAAGTTACACATACAAAAGATATGTTTTTTTAGTTACTACTTGTTTTTAGTTACCTAATTTTGTAAATATATTCTTTCTTTAATTCGGCGAATATTTTGAAGTAAATGTCCATTTGTTTATTTCTTTGTTTTAATACCATTTAGATATTTTCCTTAACATGAGCAGCAACTCAATTCCTAATGTTTATTATTGTGTATGATAATACGTTAATACTAGTCTATTACTAAGTTGAGCACAGTACCAATATTAAATATAAAGATTGTTACAATATAAATAGACTATCTAATAGTTTAGTATTTGCACACTATAAATAACGCAGACTTCACATGTTTTACTTTTATATAAACCGTATGAGTGATTTAGACGCCCTGTGTGTACGTGTTTAATTTATCTCTAGTACACTAATATTTACACAACTATAGATAATAACAAATATTTACAAGGACATGGACATAATAATTTACCTAATATTAAAAAAAAAATAAAACATAGGGTTTTCTTAGTATAACAATAATAAACTTAAATAATTCAAAAGTTACATAATGGGATGAACGTTATTTAAAAAATGGTATATATTACAAGAATAAAATTTTATTCTCTCTGAATTTTATACAAAAAGAGAGTATTTAGCAATACATCGTAAGCTAAGAGTGAGGCTTACACAATTTTAATAAAATTTCAGTCACTAATCCACTCCAAACTCGTAGTCCATTTTTCCCGAAACACCCTCTTCAAACAAATCCTTATTAAAAACTTTAAAACATAACATTTATTAGACCCACGATATTAAAAACTCCTTCCAAATACATTTTATTGTGTTAGAGATCTAAGTTTCGTGCCTGAACAAACCCAACGTCCACTTAACCTAATAACGTGCGTGTCCGTCAAGCACCCGGCATTTACATTTATTAATACACAATTTTTGAGCAGACCGTATCGATCCCTGCACGGCCTTGCCGTGTTTGTTTTTATTATTATTACACAGACCATATCGTGTAAATGATACCAGTGCAACGAGATTATAAAAGCTGTTACGAACTCGGAATTGTGAATATTAAACAAATTGTGGTTTGGAAAGTATATACAGTATATTTATTGAAATGACATACATGTCATATTGCGAAAAAACAATTATTAAACTGAATAACGTGTAACAACATCATTTACATCAAATTTTAACTATATATTTATACTTATATATACATAAATAACTTAGTATAATATTTATGTATGTAATATTATAAATATTTAAATCTATCATATTTACATATCTGTGTATACCGTATACGTTTATTAAGCAGAATAAATTCAGAATACGTTTCACATGTGAATCTTTTTTTTAGATAATTTTATGTTTTTAATTATAGTAAATTAAAACAAAGAAATAATTCCCCACGATTTAAAGAAAAACTATATTGATCGTTCATAAAATAAAACCCTAATTTTATTTCCTAATTATAGATACGGTTGTATGAAAACCATCTTATTTAAATTTTCATAGTACGATTTTGAAGTCTAAGTTATAGCAGGTTAAATCAGATGTGTTATGTGTAAAGTGTAAAACTGATAAAGCTATCTACAGAAATATTGTGCAAATAGTTCAAATGCAATTTGTAATTTACATAGATTACTGAAATCCTTCAAGGAAGATAAGGGTCTACTTAAAGATTCAAAATTCAACTATATAAATTTATAAAACAATAAATAAAATCGATTTTTCAAACGATAGTGATACTACAGCCGAGTAAAATACAAATTGAAAGAATGGATTTGTGAAAATGGTAAATAGGTGTTAGCTTGGTAATTATAAAATTTATATCTTCATTAAAAAAATATGACTTATACTTTAAAAAAATAATATAACCTAAAATAAACGACTTTAATAAACTAAATTTTGATTTTTTTAAATTAAATATGAAGCCGGTTGTTCAAAAATGGATTTATTAAAAGATATATTCGGTTATGTTACTTGGTAAAATACACCACTTAACAAACATAATCTGTTTCCAACTGTTTGAGACAGTAAATAGTATTATATTATATAATTATTTGTAAAGCAACCTATATTCAAACTATTTATGTAATGATTTATTTCAGTAACATAACACAAGCCCTTATAAACCGTACCCCTCAATAAAAACTGTCCATGACATAGGCCAGGCAACATTTTGTTTAAATAATTTATATAATAAAATATAACGCTGCTAAAAAACATAAATGATAGTTTATTATTGACTAATCTAATAAAATTCTTCTAATGTCTAGATTCATAATAAAATCTTATTGTACTTACCTGACAGTTATAAATTGTCTACTGGAGGAGATACTGGGAAAACTGTTAAGTATTGTGTGAAGTTATTACACAATTTATTAAATGACATCCGTCGGACGTTTGCAACTTTTAATCTAGCACAAACAAATGCTCGCAAACCAAAAAGATTTTAGACTTTATTTATATGCTTACTTTGTAAATAATCAATATTGATTCGTAATTTTCGCAACAATAACAACTTTTGCAAATTGAATTAGTTCGACTTTAATTGAAGTGATTTTTAAATTGTATGTAGGCTACCTTAAATAATGAATAACACGAATAAACAAATGAATGTAATTTCTAATACTGCCTGCTATATTAAACTTTTTTTTTTATATTAAGTATAACGTTACTCGCTCAAGTTGAAATTGAAAAAAAAAACAATAGTAAAGAGTTCCAATATCTGGAAACATCTGATTCTTGAGTTCGTTACGAGCAAGCTAACGATGTGTAAGTTAGCCACGCTGTCATAGGATAGCTACCATTATTTTTGACATTTGTTGTTACAAGTTTTTTTAAAATAATTACAGAAGCACCTTTAAGGTTTTCCTCAATTATAAGATTGGTGGTTTAGTTAATGTTAACATTAACTACGTGCAGATAAATCTTATCCTCCACTATTTCTAATTATTTTAAGTAAATCAATAAGCTTTCTGATTTGAATGGTTTTATAATTAATTCTTTATGGATAGTAAATATTTCGACCAATTTTACATAAATTCAGTGAGTTTAAAAAAATAGTTATCTTGAATTTGTCAATGCACCTATTGAAAATAAAACGTTGAAAAATGATTTAACAAATTTATTCTTGAAACAAAATTTGAAAAAAATAATTTTGTTTCCATTTCAACTCATTTGCTTACTATATGGAGTTTATATTTAACTAATACATTACCTTACATGCCAGTGTTTTAATTTTAATTAAATAATATTTTACTAAAATTTCACTAATATTTTTCAATATTATCTATGTGTACAAACTTCTGACAAAATAATATTTCAAAAATAAATTACTTATTCTATGTAAAAATTATAAAATTATTAAAGTATACGTCTAAACATTTTATTTGTAATGCAAACATAGATATTATAAAAAAGGTTAACAATTGTTATACACTTTTTTATATTACAAATAATTAACGAAATATAATGATACATTTTGGTAATATGATGAAAACATTAAAAGATTAGTAAAAACGTAAAACATTACCTCAAAAACATTTTATAACTCTTTTTGTAAATGTAACGTGTAGCACGACACACATAAAACTAAACAAATCTAAAAAATCTTAAGTCTTTTGTAAATAACTTTGTTATCTGAAAAGACTGGAAAATATTATTCTGAGGAAAAGCGTATACAAATTGGATACTTTATCTCCTCAGTAAACAAAGTAACGTCTTTACCAAGTTTTTAGGGGAAAATTTCAGAGCCAGGATAAATCAACAAATATTTACACGTTTTGCCTTCTGTTATTTTCTTTGCTTCGCTCGCTTGACGGAATCCTTTGAATACACCCTGATAATGTACTGTCTCAAACCAATTTATCACTTGTGGTTTCTTCCCCTAAACGTTTCTCCGAACTCTCTCAGTGTTCGTTTTTGTGTAACACCCCCTGACAATCCTACACCGCGTCTTTACAATTGCAAATTGTGTCATTTTCTAAAGAATTTATGTCTTTACATTTCATACAGAAACCCTTATGTAATGGCGCGTTACACATTTTACAGATTTTACTTTACTCGCGTATTATTATGTAAAACAATACGATTTAAACGTAAAATTTATCTTAATTTTTGGATGTTTGTATAGCTTTAGAGCGAAGTATATATTCCTTAAACATTTTATAAACGTGTTAGTTTTGAAATTTATTTACTTACAGTTAATTAATAAAATATATTATTTTATTTTTTAAATTTCTAAATTTAATTTTTCTTATAAACAGTGGTTTATTTTAATTAAATAATAATTTATATTTATTATTTTAAACGTTTAACTTATTTACGGATAATATACACGAACGTGTTTTGTAGACTAACTGATTTATTATATATTTTTTTAGTACGTATAAAAGTAATTATTTCTATTATCATGTATATTTATCATTTTTGCTGATATGTCACGTAAAACAACAATTTAAATTAATATTGATCATTTTGTCACCATTGGAATACAGTTATTTACATCAGTTTTTGTTTATATATTGTGCATTAGACTAATTATATTATTGAATTTTTGAGTTGTTAGATAAGCGCACATTTAAAAATTGAATACGTTATATCTTCAATAAAACTATCATTGTATTTAACAATAATACTAATAGTACTAAGTTAGTTACAGTCAATCAAAAGATTAGTCGAGATATAAAAGGGTGAGAACAAAGACTTATTTATATAGTTAATTAAATGATAATTAAGCTTTACTATAAATTTAAAAGTTATTTAACTATTTATAATACTTAAACCGTTTTAAAAGATCATTCCTTATTATTACTAGTAATAACCATGTTGTGCCAATTTTTATTAATTTATTATAATAATATTACCTAAAGTTTTTTATTTTCTGAGACAATTTTAAAAGAACACTACTTAACATAATAAGTTATATAACACTATTACTACATGATGTCAAATATTTACGATTACGTTTAATAAAAAAAAATACAAGACTGTTCTCAATTAGAAAAAGTTGTTTAAATTCCAACAAGTTGAGAGATTTTAGAAATATTCCTAATACTAAAGCTACATTAGTAATATGTAGTGAAAAATGTGTATTTAATATTGTTTATAATGACTGACTATCTCTTGTGACATAATTTATGTTTTAGTTTTCAAGAAATTAACTTTTATATGTAGGAACATATTAAATTATAGATAATTCTTGACCAGAGATTTACTAGATTATTTCCCGATTTAACAACGTGGAATTGAGTTATTTCGACGAAAGTTATGAAGTTTGTAATTTTTTTAGAGCCATATTTTAAATGAATTACTAATTAAACTTGCGTTAATTTTAGATGTATATTAAAGTTGGTTTTGCTGATAATCGTTAACAATTTGTGATTAAAAATTAAAATTGTATTCGGTGAAGAGTTAGAGATTTAAAATCATAATTAATAAAACATATTGATATTTCAACTGATCACATAAAGAGAAAAAATAAGTAAACTACTTTAATAAAATTAATTAGCAGTAATTATAATCAGAGACATTACATAGTCATAACTGTCTTTATTTAATTTACTTTATCTCCATCTGACTTCTTCACCTAAACATAAAATTTAGTAATATTATTTTAGTTTGCCTTATTATTTTTAATTTTTTTTTGATTAAAAAGTTAAACATTTAGTCTTTTTGTTGTTGTTGTTGTTTATCTTAAAGAGTTTATCACTATTTTGGGTTTATTATTGTAATAACCCTGAAACCGTTGTACGCCTTGGTTCCCTAGTAATATGTCTTTCACCTTTTTAACCGAAGCGTTTTCTTTTAAAAATGACCTCTTTAACAGGTGTATACAAATAAAATTTAATATAAGTTATTGAAATTACATTATTATTGTTTCTTCATATCGGTCTAAATTAAGAAGTTGTATTTTGCTGAAATAGTAAGAAACAATTTATACAATGAAGAAATACAGAGTTTTTATATTGTTATTTTCAATGAAATCAAAATTATCTCTATTGAATAGTTACTAAACGCTCTGTATTTGTTAATATATGCTTAAACAGTAAATTACTTTCTTATAGAAATATTGACTTGTTATTATTTTATTTGTATTATTCATGTTCCAATTAAATTGTTTTACTCGGTTGTGCATTAACATTCGAAAAATTATACAACTTAAACTTGTTGTCAACTGTTATGTAAGATATAATAATTAATTAGAATAGCCGAATACTGTTTAGTAATAGTCCTTGAATAAGGTTAAAACATATATGTTTAGTAAAATATATTTAGTACTATTAAAACACATTACAGAAAATATATAATCTCTCCACTAATGTCCTGAATTAGATTTGAATAGTTTGTATACTTTAAAAGTTCCAACAGTTTACCTTTTGAAAATATTACCTTAAACCTAAAACAAAATCATTTTACTAAATTATATTCAGAAATTGTATTATACAATAATACTTTTAATATTAACTAAATTAATAGTTTTACTATGTATGTATTACCACATGCACAATTTTTCTCTAACATATTTTGTAAATAAGACTAAGCTAGTTCAAACTATCACAATTTTTTCGTGTTAAAAATAAATAAACTAAAAGATGATTCGTGTTTTCAGTTGTTAGTATATTTTTGTGAAATTATTATAGATTTTTAAATTTGCCGTAGTAGTTTAACACTATACATTGCACATAGCAAATATGGTTGAATGTAAATCAATGGTTACTTTAGGAATAATATACGTTTTTAATATACTAAGATTTATTACATATAAAGTGGGGTTGCAACCCTGGCATATACCACGCCCAGTCCCGGATCATAGCGTGGTTAGTTTTGCAGAGAATTGTTACATGAAATACTCCGCCAATAAATTGGTTAGGTTTGAAAAGTAAATAACTCACATTTTCAGTCGGTTTGCTATTGATATACCTTTGTTTTTTATTTAACGATGCCAACAAATAATCAAGTTCATTATTAGTAAATATATAAAAAATGTTATATTATTTCACAATATGTCAAAGTATGCAATATATTATAAGGGTATGTTTTAAAGATGTATTATTACAATTTCATGACTTTCATAATTGTTATGTATGTATAATTGTATTATAGGTACAGAACAATTGATTCAATTAATTCATATTATTTTAAATTCGTTTTATTCTGCATCCAAAAAAGTGGAAGACACTTTACCATAAATATATTTAACCAGGTAGATTTGAGTTGAATGGTTTGAAAAAAGTTTGATACATATTAATTAAAAACAGTCGATTGAAATAATCAAAAGAAATCTTTCTGTAAACAAAGGTTAGTACATATTTAATTAGCTATTACCAAATTTCAAACCATGGATAAAATTTACCATAAACAATAATTGTCTTATAATACAATAATATACATCTAAATGTAAAGTGTTTATATAGGCAAACATAATATACAGAGTGCCCCGAATTGTCTACTGACTTTTTTAAGTATTATTCCTGTTCCAAAAAACAAAACAAAAAAATATTATGTTAAAAATTTCCAAAACTGAAAAGTTACCCGTACAGCCACCATTTTGTTTTTTTCACATAACAATATTTTTAATTGGAAAACGGCTCTTTGTAATAAATTGAAATTTGGTACTTAGCTTTATGACCCAAAGACTAAATTCCAGGAAAAAAATATGTTACATTTTTATTTTCAAAATGGCAGCTGTTTAAAAATTTCAAACCAAAATTACTAAAATTCTGTACATTTTAACAACAAATTTCAAGACACCTTTTTTGTAGCCCTTTTGATACCCTATTGGATGAGGTAACTATCAAATCAATCGGATGAAGGATCACAGCTAAGTTTAATAAAATGACGGCTCATGTACACACAATATTAAAGTATTTACTGTGTTTGTATAGGATGCCGGGTTGAACAAACAAATATTACACGTAACTTAGCTATTATCCTTCATCCGATTATTTTCACAGTTACACCATCTGATAGGTAATCAAAAGGGCTACAAAAAAGTTGTCTTGAAATTGTTTGTCAAAAAGTACGGTGTTTGAGTAATTTAGGTTTGACATTTTCTAACAGCTGCCATTTTGAAAATAAACATTGTAAGAAATAAATATTATTCCTGGAATTAGTTCTTTGGGTCATAAAGCTACCTACCAAATTTTAATGTATTACAAAAGAATCATTCTCAAATTAAAAATCGTTATGTGAAAAAAAAAAATGACAGCTGCAAGGGTAACTGTTGAGATTTTGAAATATTTAAAATTATATTTGTTGTTGTTCTTTGTTCCAGGAATAATACCTGAAAAGGTCAGTAGAGAGTTCGGAGACATTCTGTATATTAACATTAATTTAAAAGAATGCGTTACTTGTTTAAAATTGTATGTCATTGGTTATTTCATAACCCTTTTAAAAAACATATATTTAAATGTATTTATTTTTCTTAATCACACTATATTATCAATAAATTGTGTCTATATTTATATCTAAAAAAACATTGTAACTTTCACTCGAAGTAAATGTATGTGGTCATAATGCATCAAACATTTTAACACAAAACTTATCCACAGCATATAGCTGCATGAAATTTAAATTACATATTCCATTACTGCTAAAAGTTAAACACAGATTTAAATTTATGCTAACGATGTTCCATTACCATTTATGAAGAATGAAAATGGAGGCGGCAGTGTAAACACGGTATTTAAATTTGTCAACGAGAACCGCACCAACTATATTAAAATATAACCGAATGTTGGATGGTTTGTCTTGCTTTCAACCTCTAATTGTGTCCTCTCACGACAACAGTAAATTCCAAGTTTAATTGTTATTTGGTTGGTAACGCCCTCCCTTCCTACGTCATGCTTTATTGAGGCCTTATTGCAGAGGCTCAAAGGTAGCGTTAGTTCAACAAAGAGGCGACTAACATTGCATTTCAATTGCCATTTGGGATTATTACCTGTTACAAGTACATTATCTCTTAATATATTCATATTGTATAATATCTTCATAAGGATATCATTATTATATTATTTTATATACAAATAAAACCATTCGCAATCAAACTTAATTATTAGAGTTTGTACCGTGGATAACCAGGCCAGGCCTAACCGAAAATAATTGCGTACATTCTAAACATTGTAACATTAATAACGTGCTTAAACTTTTATAATGTATAATTCGTTAATTTAAAAATAATGTATTAACATCTACTAATAGAAATTATAGTTTGTTTATAATTATTTTTTTAAATGTATATTTAATGAAAATTATTCTTAATTTTTATGAAACAACCGGTCATTGTTCTCAATTATGTATAATACTAAAGGGGAATAAATTTAAAAACTGTAATTTTTATCTATATTTCGTTCCTGAAAAGGAGCTGACTACTTAATAGTACTGCCATTGCTTTATATTTGTTAATGTTTTAAATAATCAGTAATACATTTTGGATTTTAGCTTAAATTGTTCAATGTCAATTTTGATTTACATACGCGATATTATTTACCGTGTGTAATGATTTTAAATTAATGATTTTTTTTAATTTAGTATTTTTAATTTCTTAGTGTATAAAACATTCACATTATTTTAATTTGTCTTATTATTTTTAGGATTTAGCTTTACAGGTAAAACATGTTATCATGTTCGTATTGAATTGTCTTTTAATTCTTTCTTTAAACAAATTATGTATTAGAAAAAACCACAATATTTATAAGATATGGTTCAACATAAACAACCCATATATTTTGTGTTTTGTTTGTTCATATAGTATTATGTATTTATATATATATATATATATATATATATATATATTCCCGGTTTCACTTCTTAAGTTGATCGCTGAAAAAATACACATGCAAGTGGCTCTCTGTTGGAAAATATCATATCTCAAGTTGATCTGTATACATTTGTAAAATATACGCATCGTAGTGGCTCCTTCGTGTAAATTTCATTAACTCTTGTTGATCTATATACGTTTGTAAAATATACGCATCGTAGTTGCTCCCTGGTGTAAATTTCAATAACTCTTGTTGATCTATATACTTTTGTAAAATATGCGCATCGTTGTGGCTCTCTGGTGTAAATTTTATTAACTCTCGTTGATCTATATACTTTTGTAAAATATGCCCATAGTATTGGGTCTTTCTTCGGAAAGAATAATTTCTATGGAACTGTCTGTGCTGTTATGATTTTTAAT
>JAGFPH010000316.1:170644-188566 GCA_018207615.1 Philaenus spumarius
TCAAAATATTCTTTTGCTGTTGGATATTTTAAGAAAATTAAAAAAATTGTTTATTACTCTTTTAGGCAAGGCTCACACTATTCCAAATAGAAGACACTATTTGAGTTAGACATACAAGCTTTTTATGGCATGCGTTCGATGAAGCACCCTGTCAAAGATGACCAAATAAACGTTTTGTTTGATACAGTCTTTTGTGAATTCTTTGCCGACTAATTATTTGCTTCAGACAATTTTTGAGTTATACAGATTCTTATAATTTGGTTTATGTTGTAGGCAATTAATTTTAAGGATTATAGCATTTCTTGAACAAAGGCCCCTTTTTATTATTTTTTTTCAAATATCAAGTGATTCAAGTGTTACACTTATACAAGAGTATTTTAGTAGGTCGTATAGACAGCGATGCTACCATAACGTAAGTTTGTGTTGTTGCTTTATGGTTAATACAAATTTACATAAATATTTAATTTGCGTCTCATAGAACTTAAAGAACTAAACAGGAAAATACAGAAATTCGGATACCCTACGTACTTTTAACTCAAAGTTCCCTATGTTTCCCACATTATTTTTGTAACAACATATTAAAAGACTATTTAACAATACATATGCTTGTGCTTAAATTAATATTTAAAAATGACTTTGCATTGGAAAAAGCAAGAAGGGTTGTATCTTAAAAAATAACATACATTGATGGGCTACATTTATTGTTAATATGCTTACAATATATATTGTGTTTTTAGATTTGGAATAAGAGATTAGTGAATAATATAGGGTTAGTTTAAATTATTAAAATACTTTCTGCTTGTTATATGAGTCCCAATCTGGCGATAGAATTTTTTTTAAACTGCCTAATGAAGAGAAAGAACCGACATTTCAACAGTTTTATAGTACAATAAAGCATTATAATCATCCATCTTGTTTTTAGTAATATAAATATATATATATATTTGTTACCAAACGTTAAAACAATTCAAAATAACATTAAAAAAAACATTTTAATAATAATGCTGGTACCGTACTGAGTGTAAGAAACTACACTCGTAAAACAAAGATCGTTTACCACTTTCAACTTGATAACTAAGAATTGGGCTAATTGAATTTTACAGATATATATTTCAGTAATTTTATTGAATGGCAAAATTATTTACAAATAAAAACTTGTTGGCTTTAATTAAATATTTAAAAAAAATTAACATTAATAAACTGATAAGTAATGAATCTATTACAATAAAACTACAATCAAAGTTTAATTCATATCACAACACAGAACAGAAGAAAAATAGGTTAAGCGAGCAATATTTTAATTATAATCATACATTATGTTCAATATTTGGATTTTTACTTATCACCAGTATAACAATGATTATATTCCGAGAAGTAGTGAACTCAGTATTGAATTCAGACAAATGATATGTAATAATTAACGGAAACTACATATCCATCACATCTAACTGTTCTTCTCAGGTTTGCGATCCCTTTACCCGAAGGACCTTTCTAACTTGTTTTTTGTTTAATTGTGTTTCTTTTATTTTATGTGAACATTTTCCTATTCAAATACGGTAAAACTAATAAGGTATAACATAATCAATTATTATAGTTAACGTGACGTAGTACATTCCCATAATTTGTGATCTACTCGATTTTATATGTATGCATTACGTTAAAATTTCTCTTAAGAAGGATATTTCCTAAAGAATTAAAACATAGTGGGAATTTTACTGCTTAAATGTTGTGACTCTGTGTTTAAAATAATTCAAAATTATGTAACTTTAGCTCTTTTTAGTATTTTTATCAAGAGAAATATAACAAACATTCACACAATGCTCACTTACTCTCACCCTCGTCTGCAGCTTCATATGTGCGCATGATCACATCAAATTTCACGCAGCTGAAACTGTAAAGCGCACAGTTCCATACAAAGATGTGTATCTTTTCATAAACTGGGGGAAGACTAGTGACATTAAGTGTAAATATTATATATTGTACTAATAAAGAAAGAATTAAAGGGGAAAAGACCCATTATATTAGATGTAATGGATAATATCACGTGTTATTAGGGGGTGCTGCATTTCCACAGTGATTATACGCGAACACAACTAAAACCATAACACAACTATAATGAATCCGAACTTGAAAAGAATGTTTCCCTCAAAAAACCATCCTCCCAAACTGAACCTCTACTCTCTACTCTAAAAAAAAATAGCATATAATGGAGACATAACATATTAAAAATGTGTTAATTACAAATTCCACTGCTTCGGAGCCTAAAACTGGGCACAGTTATAATTTATATAATAATGAAAAACGTTTTAAACAAATTTTGTACACTTTTTTATCTATACTTATATTTAAGCAGGGCAGTTGACAAATTTTCTCCTTTAGGACTAATTAGTGGGCTTTAATGGCCTAGTAAAGTAATAATAACTCAGTTGAAATAGTAAATATAAAAGCGAAATAAAAACCTAACTGGAATAAACGCCCTACACAATCTCAAAATCATACTAATGAAACTTATCACGCAATATTTAATATATGTTTGGTACCACCGACAGCCAACACAAGCATTGTCGACTATCCAGTAAATTTCAAACGGATATAATAATCGAGTCGAGAAAAATGGGCTGTGTTACTCTCTTCCTTACCTTTCAAGGTCTCTTGTTACCTTTCATACCTTACAATTCCTAGATTGTAACCGAGACCCAATCTCATGATGTACAACGATTGTTTGTCAATGATTTACAACGGCCATTGCCTCAATGATAGTTTATTCTAGATATTATATTTAATACTACATAAAATAATACAATCTCTGTAATTACAGTAAATTCAATCTTGAATAAAATTAAGGTACTTGTTTGAATGAAATTAAGACATCATTCAAATGCCATACTTAGTAAATATTAATGAGTGGTTTTGAATTGAGGTGTGCTATAATAGAAGAGTTGACTGAGTAGAATTTCTACGGGTAATGGTTCGAAGTAAAGTACAGTATATTCAAATCCGGCTATTGACAATGGTGTTTCCGGTAAGATTATCTACCCTAATCCTATGAAATCATAGTAAGAACATTAAGCAAAATTAAATGATATTAAACAAATATCAGACAACAGAGCGTCACTAGTAAATTTCTACGAAATCTTTCGGCTGTTTATTACCCACAATATAAAGGTTCACCCCAGGGCCCCTTTTCCAGGTCAGTAAACTTTGGTTTAGACATTTGGTTGGAGACATGCAGTACGTTTTTTCTTTTTTCAGAAGAACCTTCGTACAACTACCTGACGCTCTGCGCCTCTGAGAACAAATAATACTGACCCCTAACCATCCGCACATGTTTTGACTAGATTGTAAACCCATGTTATGTTAGTTGTCTTGCTCTAGAAAAGGTGGCATCTTTCTGTTGTTACAAGTGGAATGGAGAAATAATCTCATTTTCCTTATTCTGTGTTGCGATGCTTACTTTCTACATTTTTTCAAGAAGATAATCTATCAATTTATTTATATTTTTGTACTTTGAACATTTTATTATTCAAACACTACTTTCTATCAATAAGTATATAGAAAGTAGTTTATTCATCCAATATAAATAAATTAGTTTTTAAAATTGCAGAACTAAATAATGATTATTATAAGACAAAGTGTCGTTCCCTTTTAAAAGATAAGAAGTTGAATATTTTTCTAGAATTCAGAATTCTTTCTATAATTTTGTGAAAACTAACTTACTTATCATATTACTTGAACTGCAATAATTGTGTATAATTTGCACCGCTGCCTTCTAGTTTGACAAGTAAAGTTACAGAGATGTTATTCTTAATTTCATCAGTTTTAATACATTTTTATGTGTAATAATATTTACATTAACCTGTTTTATACGCCTACATTTTATTTCAGAAAAGTTGTATTTTTAATAGGAAATGACATTTTTTAGACACATGATACACAATTATAAGATTTTTATGTGAGGGTATGATTTCTAACTACAACATTTAACAAGAAAACTCAGCTTTGTAAAACAATTAAAAGATGAATGGATACAGAACTCAAACATCTGTGTTTAAAAAAATGCCTTTATTTATCTTTTGGCAAACTATTTTTCAAGTTTAATTAAATTAGATGAAAGCGACGGCAACATCCCATTTTAGCTGTTCATGTAAACATTCAAACAACACACAACAACATTCTTTTGTTTATTAGAAGTGTAAAATATTGGATTTACAACTCCAATCTCCATTGCAGCTATAATCTTTAACAATTTATTAAAAACTACGTAGTCATAAACATGGTTTTGATAGTAAGCAAAACTTTGCTAAATAGTGTACATGAATAGATAGTTTTATAATTATTGGAGATTAGGATATTCCTCTTAATGGTTAAGACCACTTGCAGATGGTCATGTTACTAATCAAAAATGACAGGTAACCTTTTATGAGCCCAAAGTCCACTAACATTTTCTGACTGATGGAAGTGATATTTTACCTTTTTTGAAATTATCTGATATAGTAATATTATACAGGGTGATTATACAAGATGACCACCATTGGGATCTCGAACTATCAATTTCTCGAAAAACTTTAAATTGGGAACCTTTCCTGGATCTACACGTACATTAAAATTACGGTGTTATCTTATTTTTAAAATTTTTTAAATAAAAAAAAAACAATATTTATTGCATTTTTTTTGTATAACGTATTATTTTATGACCCTTTTGTTCGTTGGTATTTTTATCTAAACAGGTTTGTTTACAGACAAATCAGAGTGCTTCATGTAGTTCATGCTCTTACAAAGTTTTAAAGGTTTTATAATTTCGACATTAAAATAAAATTCTTGATGATTTTTATTTACATTTATAATCCTTAAATGAAATCAAGAAATTACAATAGCAAACAATAACTACTTTTTAACCTATCTACAAGCGTTATACGGATTCAAAGTCCATGATATTAAATGTTAACTCTCTATATAATCGTATCATACAGGATGTTTTGGAAATTTGCATGTATTTCCGCTTTATTAGGGGAGTCCGATGAACATAATATACCATGTAAACATATGTCTGAAAAGTTCTTTGTCTGTCTTTTTTTCCAGAACTATATATAAATCGGAGATATTCGCTCCAAACTTGGTAAAAAGATTGATGTACATTGGCATTTTGTAATTGTCTACCAAGTAGAAAAGAAAATAACAATGTTTAATTTGATATACAAGAATAAAACATTTAATTGCAAATCGGCCTTTGATAATGTTTTCAAATCTATACAGAGTACATGATTTCACAATTGGCATCTTTTAAACTATAAATCTGATAGCAAACATTAAATTGGGAACCTTCCCTTGATTTTAGCCTCCTTTTTTAAAACTTTCACATTTATTATGGAACCTCCTATATTGTATTGTAATATTTTTTGCTTGGTGTTATTTTTGATACTGCTAACCGTTTAAAAGTTGGACTGGTATCAAGTTTTAAAAACACCCTAACTCAACGTAATTTTATTTCGTATAAAAACGTTTTGAACCAATGAAAAGTTAGATTTTTACAATTCGCTATCTATATCAGGTGTCATAAAGTTGAGATCCTAAAGGAGAAAATAAAGTTGTTTCCTAATGCTAACCTCGTCTATTGTGCGCATATAAAACTAATAAATTATCATATTTACACACATGATAATGTTTGATAGTTGTTGGGTATTACATTTTTGTAAAACACACACCGCTGTTTTGTTTTTATTTATGTTAGTTTTGAAATCTGTTTTAAGAAATCGAGTAGACCCAGTTTGTAACGTGTTTGGTTTTTCCAACGGTTGTTTTTTTATAAACACAATGTAACATTTGTTTAATGTTGAGACCTGTTAGTGATATTAATTAACTAGCCACCATCTTAAAACACCTTTTTTTAAATTTGTTAGCCTACAGTTTTTGAAATTTTACAATTATTTTATCTTGACAATTTCAGATAAAAGTAAACAGCAGAATAATATTACAAACTTTGTAATTTTTACTTAAATAGAATCCTTTATAAACTAAATCGAAGCCAACATTTTAAATGTATATAAGTTTGTTTGCCAATTAATTTAACTACATATTTTGTCTAAGATTTTGTGTGAACAACCTTTATTAGCCAGTAGCGTAATGAAAAGAGAAACACTTTTTGAGCTGCCATTTTGAAACGGTATAGAGCATACTGTAAAAAATGGTTTAATCTTGGCATTCATTATGCAAACATATCATTAAAACCTAGCTTACAAACTGCAACACGAATTTATTTTCTGTATATATACTGGTGTCACAAAAGTCTGAATACTACTAAATATTTAGTAGGAGATTTATATTATCATATTAAATTCAACGGCTTTCTTACAGTGAATATAAACTATTTTAGGCCTATTGTAAAAATAAATAAAAAATAAACTATTTTAGGGCATTTGAGTAATTTGTGTCTTCCATCTTGAAATTAACTCGTTTTTAAAAGGAAAGGTGGTTGTGTGATACCTTATTTTTCACTGCAAATTAACGAGAAATTTAATTGTGAAGGGATTTTGTTTATCTTCTTTCATTTTTGGAATTTGTATTTAATTCCAAAATTACTATAAAAATTTGTTCAATACTACAAGTAGTAATGCATTAAAAATGAAGCATGAAATCTCAACGACATTATGGTAATAAAAGTCTAAAAAAAAATAGTAATTGCCAATTGGTTTTACCATGACATTACACCCGCTCCAGACCCTAAATACAATATTTCGAAAGCGAACAAAAGGCTAAATTATTGTAAAAGTTGGAAAGTGGTCTAGCGTGTGGTCTTAGTAGTGCAAAATATTCCTCAATGACAACCCCGAGACCAAAAATGCGATGCGAAACATTAAAAACGTTTGATAATTTAGGCTACTTAAAGCCTAGAGACTTGGAGGTTAAAATTAGTGACATAGACATCTGAGTAGAATTTTAATATTAGGCCTACAGAGGAAACCATTTAAAACTTTCTGTATAGCTGACTCAAAGGTGGTGTAGAAACAAATTCATGGTTCACTGGTTCAAATTTTTAGGTTAGGTTTTTATTCAGAATCATGCTGGTTCTGATTAACCGTTATCAACTCCTATAAAAGCGAGTGTACGTACGTGATTAACTTATAATATAACAGCTGATTCCACCCATCATCTGTAATACTTAAACAAACCCAGCATAGATTATAATTTAAGGTATGTTATAACTTCAATCATTATAATTTCTTGTATAATAATATAACAGCTGATTTCATCCATCATGTGCTAAAACAAAACCTAGCATAGATTAAACCTTTGGGGTTATGTTTACAACTTTAATCAATAAAAGTCTTGTGAAGTTGATTTTTTTAAATATGAGTTAAAGAACTAATATCTGCTTTAATACGTTATATGATTTGATTTGAGGTTATAAAATGAATATGAATACAATCTTTTATTATGAATATATTCATTTATACAAATTTAAAGAAGAGATACCTATTCGTTTCTTCGGAAACATTCTTACGTCTTCGTATAACATATAAACATATTCCATTATTAATTTCTTTATTATAATAATAATAACTTCTAAATCATTTGATCTATCGATATGAAGTTAGAAATCAATTTTTAAAATCTAAAGTTAATATTTTTATCTTTATTTAGATATATAATATAATGCACATAAGTAAAAAATTTTAGAAAATAGGCCTACAGTTTTATAATCCTTATAATTGTACACAATACAGAGTTAAAAATCCTCGTCAGCATAGGTAGGACTAGATTAACTCTGTTGTTTTAAATAGTGTTTTTTTAATGATGTATTTCTGATGTGTACTGTATCTAATTAATCTGCCTGTGATTAATTACGGGGATTCACGGGGATTTACAAGTATTATTATAAATCTGGTAAAGTGATTTAGACATTTACTAGGTCACATATACCTTATACCCTTGGAGTTGTCGTACGACGATCTATAGCCATAATCGTCAAACATAATTTTTGATATTTTTATATATTTATTTAGTTTCAACTGCTGATTATCTTCACTAGCTTCAATAATTCATTTCAGTTTTAAGTTAGGCCTAGTCTTGATCTATGTGTATGATTTTGAAGCTACTTAAACTAGAGTTATGCAAACAAATTTACCAAATTGTTAATTAATTGTTTAACTTAATTTGACCAGGAACCAGGGAAATAAGTGAAACGTTTGTTTTATTGGTATTTGGGATTAAAATAATTTTCTGTTCTTTATACATCATATTTAAATATAAGTTTTTGAAATTTATAATTCCATAAAATAATAAATGCACAAAAGTAAAAAAAAAACATTTTAAAAGAGTTTACACAATACATTTAAGGTTTCTTACATTTCGAGTTTATTCTTTCAAACAAATGCCTCAAACATCGCAAAATCAATATTTGCATCTTCCCTCTTTCTTGATAAGCCTTTTAATAATGCTTTATGTGACCAATATGGATTAGGAAAGCTCATACATTTTAAGCGGCTGGTTGGATTCCAATTACGGTTTTTACAAACATAATATAAAACCGGTTTAAAAAATATAAAATATGTGATACCCGAATGAGTGGAAACGAAAATGAGTGTATTAGACATACGTATAATATGAAATAACCGTAAGCCTGCTTTACACTTAATTTCTAGCGAAAGATAATAGCTAATTTGTTTAAAACTCAAACATTACCAAATAACTAAAGCAAAACAAGTCATTGAATGGATATTTGACGACTTGTAAGTAGCAAACCCATCGAAGTTAATGTGACGAAGCTGACTGTACCTCACATTGGTTTATAAAATAAATATTGATTAGGGGATATGTTTGATAACGTTTCATCTTCAATAAACGAAATTCAATCATATTTAGACAGTAGAGTGCAAAGGGTAGGTGTAAACAGCAGCGTTAGAAAACTGTATATCACTAAAAATGTAGGCCATTAAAAACTTTCTTCATTAAAAATGAAATCTTAAATAACAAAGCCTTGGCAAATCCTCTGTTTTAACTCAAACTCAATATATCTATGCTGGCGGGATATTTCCGATGGTTTCCAGGTAGAAAGGAATGACCTTGGTTATATCCGACGATTTTATGCCTTTCTTTTCTAATATTTAGCAAAAAAATATCCCAGTTTGTTATGCATTTGGCAACTTTGCAAATCCCACTGCTAATAATAATGGAAATTCCTACTTTTTAAACTTAGTAAAAGCATGAAATTATGAAGTACGATTAGATATAAGAATGCGTGCAGCACTTGCCCACATACAGAAGGACGATATTGAAGAGGTTCCACAAAATGAAAAACTTGATAAGTTTTTTGATTTCTTTATTGAAAAATGGATTGAAAACATTTCTACATTTCCTGATGAAACTATTTTCAGTAGCGCACAGAATCACTAACGCGGTGGAAGGATGACACAGCAAATTAAACACATAAAGTGAAGACTGCTAACATTTTTTGGGTCTTTTCTGTTATATCCCCGCATTTACAAACTATTTTCTGTAGAATGAGGATTCATCTGGAATGTCCAAATAACTATTTATAACTAGGCCTACTCCATAACATATAAGGAAGGAAGTTTCCAGTTTTTGTTGATATTAGATAAGGGTTATCGCAAACGCGTAACTTTACTATTCGACTCTAGCCTAATATTTTTGCAGACAACGACTTTGTTTTACATTTTACTGATAAATGTTGAATACAGGTAAACATACTGTGACTAAATAGGTTAGGTTAGAACCTTTTAGGTATTTTTTTAATTATTATTTTTGCATTTCTGTTGCCATAGGTTAGCCTAGAGTCGAATAGTGAAGTTGCGCATGTTTAAAAATGGTTTATTATTTTTTTCCAACAATTATACGTTTAAATGGTGAGTAAATATTATATTTCACATTTGTAGTTCTATCCCGATTAATCCTCATTCTATAGAAAATAGTTTGTAAATGTGAGGATATAACAGAAAAGACCCCATTTTTTAAGTTGTAAAAATCCTTAAACACGACGCTACATAAAATAATAATACACAGAACAGTTTCCAGTTAAATAGGTTAAGAGCAAAATAAAAATAAAATACATAAAGATGGATGAAAATATAAATAGGATTTTGAAAATTTATTGTAAGAATAAGGACTTATAAAACTTGTTTGTGTGGACTGGCTTACATTTAAAATTAAAATAATACATATATATTATTAAGAGATACTAATTCTTAGCTTAAAACGTACAAATGTTCCTTACAACTGTGTATTACTTGTAGAAGAAAAGTTGTACATAATTTTTTTTATTTTTTTTTTTTTGTGTTTAACGTCCTGCTGTTTTGCACTTAAGGCTAATGATGACGGGACCTACAGTTTTACGTGGAATCCGAACCACAGCCAATGATGTCTGTTAAGAAACCATTTAGAAAATTATTCGGGGTCAATGGGAATTAAACCCGGAAAAGTTGTACATAATTCATACCTAATAAGTGAAAACAAATTGTTGTAAGACTT
Source organism: Philaenus spumarius (assembly GCA_018207615.1). NCBI lineage: Eukaryota > Metazoa > Arthropoda > Insecta > Hemiptera > Aphrophoridae > Philaenus > Philaenus spumarius. The sequence continues at coordinate 181,127 of JAGFPH010000316.1, forward strand.
AAACCCGTTCTACATATATTACGTTGCCAGTAAAAAAACTTAATTTATACCTACACAATATCAGTCTGAATTTTGAAATAGTTCCATAAAATCAAAACACAGGCAAAATATAGCTTTTACCGTTCTAGCAATTTACTAAACGTGGCACACTTATAATATTGCACCCGAAAAAAGTACTTTTTGAAAGCAACTATACATTTTTTCTCATCTCAGTAGGAAGAAGAAAATCTTAAATGAATGCAAAGATTAATCTGTACATCAAATTAAAGGTCTCTGTTAGTAGAAAACAATACCACAAATCCACCTCAAACAGGCAACTGAATCAGAAATATTTGCATTAACTTACACTTACTTAAATTATAGGAAGTCCCGGGACCGTTAAATAATTTTTTAACAGGCAAAATGAGGACAACGTGATAAAATAGTTTTGGTGTCCAGGAACAATGTCTCACCAATCTAATCTTCTTATGTAATTGTTAGAAAAATGTTGGGCCGTCACAAGACTTTAACTCAGCAAGGATAGTAAAGTCACGTGAAATTATTATACAAATTATATTTAGGATTGGCAGAAAATTGTACTAAAACTTAAAGTCACGTGACTTCAGCGAAAACTCCCGTCTTGTTTTGATCAGTGGATATAATTTGCGCGTAGTTTTGGTACTTGGTAGCTTTAAGTGTGAGCATTTTCATTCTTTGCTCCTGTCGGGATTGCTCAGGGAACTTGCTATTACGTGCTACGTCTAGACTGCCTAGTCGCTTCCAGTGTGATAACAAAAACCTAAATACAAATTATAAAATAAATAAAATTTAGACCGGGATCTGAAGGGGGTTCAGTATGCATGGAAAGCCTGACGAAATTTTATTTCTGATTATTGTTATAGGCACTATAGTGATCATGAAAAGCCATGTCATCGCCCCCCATCGTGGTCGACATCGCCAGGAGGAGGGGGAATATGGTGGGAGTGCCGTTTATTAAAACGCTTATAACTTGAGAACCGTTCAAGATAAAACATTGATAAAAGCGACAATATACTCCATAAAATATGAGCTTTAAAAAAGGATATTATGTTTATAGTCGTATAGTTGTTGGTTTATAAGTAAAGAGCATTTTTATTGGTAAATGAACAAAAATTGTAATTCAAATAAGCAAAACCAATAGTTTTGTAATAAGAAAATGGCTAAATAGGTCAAATATAGACATTTAAATTATTAAAGTGCTTCAATAAATTTAAGAAAGTATGTCGAACAGTAATGCGACTTTAGAGGTGTTTTATACGTAGCACTAATATATACAAGTGCTCCGCGTTCGCCACTGGCGACGAAAAACCCCACATTTTAAACCTTGTTCTAGTTTTTCCTAATGTTTAGTATGAAGGACTGGTTTAACAAAAAGAATCATTCAGTACTTTTTAAAGAACAGTAAATTTACCACAATTTAAAATTAAAATCATCTTCCTGAGGATAATACTTTTCGAGTTGCAGCCATTCAAATTTCAAGCAAATTTTCAAACTTTTCAAAAATTGTTAGTTTTTAGATAGTATTTGTGATTTTTCACTGTGAAATAAGAGGTTTTCAGCAAAACTGATAAGACCTAACTTTAAAGTAGAGAAATACAATACCAAGAAATAAATAATATTATGGAATGTAAAAAAAAAAACTAAAGTAGTTGACAAATTTAAGTTGTTAGTACTAGGGTACAGTTACACACAATAACATCAAATTACATTACATAAAAAATGTATATTTAGCAAAATTAAAAATGTTATATAACATAATAAATACATAAATATTATATTATATCCGGCACCTCTTTGAAAGGATTGGGATTGAGGTAAGTTCTTTGTCTAATTCACTGCCCTTTCCTCCTCAGATGGTTGAAACTTGTCAACATTGAAAAGGGGAACCACTCCAACACTCTCTAGTACAGTCAAATTAGATCCAAACTGGAGAATAAAAAATAAAAAAAACAAAGGTCTGATTGTTTGAAGTTGTTCATTACCCTTTGCTCTAAATGTGGTAAAAAGTCTCCACCGATATAGCGTCGGCTTTAAGGGTGGGAAGGGATAAAAATTGTGTTTTTAAAGTTTTAAGGGCGTATTTTCAAAACACTACCCCATAATGTTAATTATGCGGTAAATCGCCAAGAAATTGTCAATTTAAACACGTTTTCAAAAAAGCTTAGAGAAATACGTTACTTTTACCCCGCCATAACTATTGATCGCAGCAAAAAAAAGTACAGAACCATTTTTGTAAAGAATTTAATATACTTTAAAAAGTTATAAAACAAACTAAGCTCTAAAGTAAAGGGTTTATGAACTATTTACAAACAAACCTAAAAACACGCATTTTGTATCCCTTCCTCCCTCCCACCCCCAAACCCAACGCTATATCGGTGGAGACTTTTTACCACATTTAGAGCAAAGAGTAATAAACAACTTCCAACAAACAGACCTTTATATTTTTTTTTATTCTCCAGTTTGAGTATTTGTTGGTCTAATTGTACTCTGGATCATCATCACCCAGTTCGCTTAGTGTTTCAATTTCGAGAGAAATGAAGTCGTTATATTTCCGGCACATTGTCACACACCACAGAAAAACGAACATATAGCTAAACATTTCAATCCTGCTTTCCGACATCCACACTAACCAATGTGTGTAACTGGATGAGAAACCTAGAGTTGACTGTAGTTCAATGAGGTGCTTTGATCCAAATTTGTGGTACAAATACACAACTCCAAGAAAAAGTGAAGATAAAATGAGCAAGGTCGAACTGCAGCTATTAGGGCATGTGACATTGCGACATAAAGAATGGAGAATACAAGAATAGAAAGAGATGATGAAAATGACGTGCAACTTATTATTAAATGTATAAATGAACAAGACAACCCTTTAGAATTGATAAACATAGTGAGTGGAGTTATTATCACAGAAGAAACATCGAAATTCCAATTTAACTTACAAGAAAATGGGAAAATTATGTTAAAAAATTTTAAGAGGCAAAGAATTGTTGACAAAATAAAAGGTTTGTAAGTGCCAATCAGGAGGAGCCCTGTGATGACAATGTCTTCAACATTGCCTGAAAAACAGCAAAGGAAACAAAGAAAGCCCCTTCACCAACAAACATTAAAAGTAGAGCTAGCAAATCAAAGGGATATTCACATCTAGGATCTGTTAAGCCATGAGTTATTATCCGAAAAGTTTAGCTCACCCAAATTAACATTTCAAGAAAAGTGTTAATACTTCTGACTTGATACTCATTATTCGATATAAGTAATGTATTGTTAAATAAAAAGTAAAAATAACAGCTGTAGTAGTTTACTGTAAAAGAAGTTATATAACATTTTTAATTTTTCTAATTATAAACTCTTTCATTTAATGTAATGTGATGTTATTGCATGTAACTGTCCCCTTTTCTAACAACTTACATTTTCAATTACTTTTGGTTTTTTACATTCCATATTATTTATTTCTTTAAAGTGTACCCAAAATTCAAACAGCTGTAACTCAGAAGCAATTCATGGTAAAAATCCCATTTCGGTCGCATATTAAAGTTATATTTCTCTACTTTAAAGTTAGGTCTTATCAGTTTTGCTGAAAACCCCTTGTTTCACGGTGAAAAAACACAAATGCTATCTGAAAACTAACTAAAAATTTGAAAAAACTAAAACAAGGTAAACAATGTGGGGTAACTATAAAAATGCTCTTTACTCATAAACCAACAACTATAGGACTATAAACATAATAACCTTTTTCGAAGCTCACATTATACGGAGTATATTGTCGCTTTTTTCAATGTTGTATCTTGAACGGTTCTCAAGTTATAAGCGTTTTAATAAACGGCGCCCTACCATATTCCCCCCCCCACCTTCTCCTGCGGGTGTCGACCACGCTGGGGGCGACGACATGACTTTTCATGATCACTATAGTATCTATAATAATAATCAAAAATAAAATTGCGTCAGGCTTTCCATGCATGCTCAACCCCCTTCAGATCCTGGACTAATTAATTATTGTATTATTAAGAAAACAATAAGAAAAAAAGTACTAGGGGGTACGTCTTATTCAAATAAAATTGTTTAAGAAAGTAAACCTACATAAGTAGGTTTTGATAGATTAGGGGTTTGTAAACTAACCTAAGATCCTTGCCACACTCTGCAATCAAAATTGTATGTAATTTTGATTTATATTCAAAATATTTGACTTCTGACTAGATGTCTGTAGTCAAGTATTACAAACTTTTTAAAATCAATAACATCAAAATAAAAATGAACATATTTGAATATAAGTTAAAAATACAGTATATCAAATTAGTTCATAATGTAAAGTTAGGAAATAATGCAAACATTGCAAACCCATATTTTGGCAAACCCACAGTTTGCCAAGGCCGGCGGTTTGAATGGTGTTTTTAGGAGTGCCAGTAACAATAGATTTATTTACGATGTCTACCTGTCCTCCAGTACCACCCTCCCCCTAAACTGACAAAAAATAGTACACATTTGTGGATGTATGTTTTGAAGAACATGTTTGCCCTAGTCTGTATTAAAATGCTTATTTTTGTTTACTCAATTCTATAGACTCCATGAAGCAACTTTACTAATAAATTAATCCAAGTTGCATCTTATTGTAGGTCAAACATATAATATTATGTTACTTTTGCAAAATTTGTGAAATGTTATGAAATATCCTTTTTAAACTTTTAAACATATTGTTTAAATCTAATGAAAAAATCAAAATATTTTTACCACATTTGTCACATTAGGTTTTTGAAAAACCTATGCAGAAAGCCTACTAAACAAAGCGTTTTACAATAATTCACACAATTTAAAATTACAATTGTTGTGTCATTATTAAGCTTGAATTACTTTGTATCTTCCTTATTTCGAATGTAGATGGAACCATGTTACAAAAAATATTGTGCATTAACTGGCTATACAAAGTTATTAATATGCATACATATAGTACTATCTCAACTAACATTGAGAAACAACTATTAAAGCGACATTAATTGAATCTTTAACAGCAAAAATAATAAAATATTATTATTTCAAAAAAGATTAAAGACTTGATTCGTCTTGCTGTTAATTATACTTAAAGTAGCTTACAATTTACTAAAGAAATCATATGTATTGAAATATAATTCAAGAGCGGTAGCACAGATAATACATTTTGTCAAAATGGTCAACATTTTTATGAACTTGATCTTATTTGATATTATTGATTTACTTTAAATGTGTTTTAGAAAAGTATTAACTATAAAATATAATGATTTGTTGACATCTTGAAAAGTAAAAGTAACTAGGCCTATTAAGGTTTAGATAAATATTTTAGATCTGAAAAATGGGTTCGTTTACTGATGTACGCGTTTTAGAAGTTATATTTCTTTGGTGTGATTAAATTATTACGTTTTATTGTAGAAAACATAATATTGTCAATAAATAATATATTATTTCAACTTTATGGAAAAGAAAGTGACATCAATATTTAGAAGTGTCCATCTAATATATTACCATTGTTGGGATACAAATTAAAATTTGTTTTTTTCTTAATAATATTATTATTTATTTATTATATTATTTGTAAATTTTTGTTAATACAATGGAAGCGACTAGGCAATCCAGACGTAGTTCGTAATCGCAAGTTGCTCGAGCAATCTGGGCGGGAGCAAAGGATAAAAGAAAATTCTCACACTTAAAGATTCAAAGTAGCCTGACTACGAACGAATTACTGTACATCCACTTGCGTCTAGGCGGATCATCTTAATGTAGGTGAAGCATATATAGGCTATTAATTGCAAAAGTTTTGTAATCTTACGAAACATCCGTTTTTAAAGGTATATACACAATGTTTAGAAACTAATGAAACAATCAACATTTCTTTTATCATATTAGTCATTTAATTTTTAATCCCATGAAAAAACCATAATAGAAAAACTTTTTATAAAATTTCACACAATTAAAATTACAATTATTGTGCCATCATTATGTAAGCTTACAAAAGGGAGACGCACCATCGCTTGGACATATTATAGTGGTGAATGAGAGAGGGCCGTGCCACACTATTACTGTTTCATAAACGTTTGTATCTTTAATAGATTTTCTGTCAAATATGAAAATAACCCTACTGGTTTGTTTGAAAATTTTATTTGAAATAAACATTTGTTTTAATAGCAACATTAAAATAAACATCTCTTATATTATTTTGAGAATATCTTAAAAACAACACATATGTTAAAATTCTTAATAAATTATACCGATACTATAATTTCCAACTGTTGGAACAAATTTGTGACTTTTTGGTAATACCCATTGTATAAAAATCGAGTATCTTGTACAAAGTACATATAAAACGATAGCACACAAGGTATTTTCGAAATCGTGACCCCGAATAGCTACGTGTGATGTAGCAGGTCTACAGTTATAAATGAAAATGAGATTACAGATTATAACTATGGGATTACATTAACTTTATTAGCTATGACTATGAATGTAGACTTCATTGGAATGTACTGAATGTCTAGGTGACGTGTGAATCCAAGCCTTGCTTGCTAAAGACAAAGGGCAGTCTGGGTAGGGATGTTGGACCGGTAGCACACGTATAGCAGATAATCATAATTGTATAACAAATAAGTTAGGTGATGAATAAATTGGTTATTTAAAGAATTGTGTTTCGGTTTAATAAACAATAACGCTGCACCGCCGCCTCCTTACATATGATCCTTTCTATATAAAACTATTGTTTTCTTAACCAAAACATATAAAACTATAACGTAATAGGTATCATTAAGAATTATGACCTTTTTGCTGTCAAAATCATTCTTTCCGAACACAAAAACATAAAAAAACGTTACCCCACATGGTATTTTCAAATGTTGGATAAAACTTGTGACCCTTTCGTGCTAGGAAAATTTCTTTATCAAAATCTGATTTCTCGTATCTAAATACGTACGGTATTAAACCATACCAAAAAAGATAATTTCAAAATATTAACCTAAAATAGTGCCCCCAAAGCACTATGACTCTTTAATTGCTAAAATATAGTTTGTCGTACCCAAAAACATAAAAAATGATATCCCACTCGGTATTTTCAAACTTGCGACTCAAAAACCAATACCCCGAAGCGCTACGACCTTTTTCCTGTCACAGTCGGGTTTTCCATTTAAAAAAAAAAATTAAACGATACCACATAAGGTATTTTCAAAAATTTTTCTAAAATTTGTTAATCTTTCGCTCTACGACTATTTCTTTATCAAAATCTGATTTCTGGTACCAAAATCCCTCTAAACCATACCCCAACAAGATATTTTCAAAATTATATCATAAAATAGTAACCCTGAAGTGCTACGACTCTTTAACTGTCAAAATATGATTTCTCGTACCCAAAAACATATAAAACGATATCTCACACATTATTTTAAAAATTTCGACTCCAAAATCGGAACC
>JAGFPH010000316.1:196218-210531 GCA_018207615.1 Philaenus spumarius
CAACAGTCGTTACATATACTATAGTTGCTATTCATCAATCAATCATTTAACTTCAATTGTTGTGCTAGTTTCTTGTTAATGTTTCAAATTAAGTATTAGGATTCAAATAACCATCAAGGGTATCATTTTATAAATATAACATAATTATTATGTTTCGCCTTCTGTCATCTTCTATCTATTACTTGAAATAAAGCTAATTAAATATCCATGTTTAAAACAAACATACAACTGTACAAATTATGATGATCTATTGATTTATAAACATTCTAAATTTTTAAGTTGTCAGTTTTGTTGTTACTTCATCTTGTAATAAACCAACTTACTAAACCAGTTATGCAAAGGAGAATTGTTTATCTTTTTTGGATGTACGACGATACATATTATTCTTTTACCACGAAAACATTAGGAATTATACACGATGAGTCATTTAATGACTGTAATTTTGGCAGGAAAGTAGTAGTCCAAAGTTAAGTTGAATAATTATATTTACTACTGGTCCTATCAGGAAGGTAAATATATTTCGTTAATTTATTATGTAGTATTGGTTGACTTCAGTTTTTCTAATAAACTATGTCAATAATTTAAACACATATTAAATACAAATAAATTCTAAATCCGATGTACCATATCTACTCAAATAATTTACAATATAAATGCTTAGGGTGACATATCGGTTTGCCGGCTTACTTAGCTGTACTCTTTTGGCATTATTATCTCTGAGAAAACTTTAAATGGTTAATTTTCTCAAATCGTTTTACTTATTAAAATAAGAATCTACAAATCTAAGTTGAATTTGAGATAAAATTATCAGTTCATTGAGGCAATACATACTTATTCATTGCATTTGTATTTACACTCCTTGATTTCTGCCCTATGCAGTATTAACTTGACTGAACACCGTGGGAAGTACAGAAAATGCTAGAGTCGTTAAGATCCAGCTACTCCAAAACGGAATTAAAGAAAAATAATCAAGAATAAAATTAGTGGACAGTGAATCTAAAAAATGTAAAACCAGTGAACAGCTTACACTAGGAGTGATTTTTGAGTTCATTTTAAAAGTTGTTAAGTTTAATTATTTAACAGATACCAACGGTAAAACAAAAAATACTCTTTATATAAAAACAATTACTTATAGTTTATATTTTAAGTTTTCCTTTTATTTGTCCTGCTTAGCGATCAAAAACTCAAAATAAAATAAATGTAACAATTTTAACTTTATTTTTTTCTTACTATGTATGTTTACATACAATTTTTAAAGATTAGATAATTTTTATTTTATTATTTTGTTATTTTAAAGGCGAAAATCCTGAGCGGTTACCATCGCCTGAGCTTGGATTATTATGAATGATTCTATTTCTATTTTGTTTTATTTTATTCATATGTAGATATTTGGTAGATTTTTATTATAATGATAGCTATTTGCTAAATACAAATCCGGAAGTAGTCCTAAATAGTACTAAAAGGAATTTAGTTTTTATTATGATAGAGCACTAGATTTTGTAGGGTTTTTACCTATAACATGAAACTTTCAATAACTCCCTCCTAATTTGATATCTAATATTAACTTTTGAGATCATACAACTCCCAATATTCAATTTATTTTGTATAATATATTACGAAGGTTGTATTTTTGTTTTTGTTTTGTTAATCTTTTAAAATTGTATGGTTGGAAACTACTATAAGAATTCCAAAATAAATCAGCGTTGTTGTAGTTGTCACTTTTTGATTACTGTACTTTTTTTTAAATCATTAAATTTTTGTTTAAAATAATAATTTACCCGTTTATGAACTATAATTTACAAAATATGCCTTGAAAGTCGGGTTTATAAGACTTGCTTTGTTAAACCTCAATGAAGTATTATATGTAGTGGGTGATACCGGTTAAAATCGGTCGAGTATCTTCAGTGAAGTGGGAGATAGAAAAATATAGTTAAATAGAGTCTAAATGTAAAAACTTGATATCTTTTGTACATTTGTCCTAACGGTATTTAAAAAAAGTTGTATGCATTTTTAAATTACAATTTTTGTTAAATAAATAAAATGTAATTTTGAAATACGAAACCGGAATGTTTAGTCTTTTATATCACTAGTAGTAAGAACTCTGTTTTATTTATTATTAGAGATTAGAACTATTTAAATCATTTTAACATTAAAATATAGTTATTATTTCGTGTATAACTAGTTGCAATAACATTAAACCTATCCTACCAATTATTGTATATGTATTTCTCGTTAAATAGTTCCCGAGATAAAGATGTTTCTATTTTTCGTGTTATATTATGTAGATGAGATATAACTGTAGTATCTTATGAAAGTATAATTTATAACATGTTTGTTAGTTATAATTATTGTATATAAATATGATTATAATATGCGTACGTTTGATAAACTCGTGATTGTTAAAAGTAGGCTTAAGCGGAGTAATATCCGTCTCATTGAACTGTTCTCAACCGGGAACAATGCTTGACAAGAGCAATACCACTTAGGTTACAAGAGTATGCTTATCCATGCTCACAATGCACATACTCATGTTCTATGCAAACAGGCGTACTACAGTATTCCAGTACCTCTAATCCAAATTGCATGGATTTTATTTATTCAATTTATAAACAGGATTATGTCATAACAGGAGCTTAAAACATTTCGATACAAATATACATGGTAAATAGACATATTTGCTTGCAAATTTAATATGAGCACCTATTTTTTTAAAAGCTTATCATTTACATTTCTATCCGAAATTCATATTCCTGTAATTGTTTAATATAACGAAGTTTATTAATTTACTATTCAAAAACCAAATAAATATAAAGATTATTGTAGTTGGTTGAATTAGGATTTGGCAGTTTTTTAATGTATATTCTCTTCTATTTATATTCTTTAAAACTCTAATTATTTGTCCTCTTGGAAAATAAATGTTATATTTTGATTAGTTTTTAAATAAGGTAAATGTTGGGAAATGATTAAGGCAAATTAAAGCAAATAGTAGTGTTGAAAAGTTGTATACTTATTTGTATTCATACTTACGTCTATCATTATTTATATTTGTTTAATTGTATTTCAAAAACAATACGTGCTGTTTTTATCCACTTCTTACTACACATTATGCTTAGAAATAACAACTAAAATGTATTAATAGCTAAAATTTTTTAAACTTTATTTTACATTATAACGTCTTTTTACTACTGTGTTAGATTTGATCAAAGTCGGCTTTAGAAAGACATTGCAATTATCTTCATAATTTTAACTAAAAGAAATTAATGATTGTCTTCAAGTGTTCATTAAATTGAGACAAAGTCTTTCTGAAGACGAAGAAGTCATTTATTATTTTCCTTTTAATATAGACATAATTTCACTACCAAAGAAATGTTATAAAATGTCTTTGCTTTGATAATGGCTTACTAATAATGATTCTATTGTAAAAAAATTGCAACCTTTCTCATTCAACTTGCGTTTTCTAAGAAACTCCCACCATCTTAGTCAGAAAACTTACAACATTGAGTAATATATGATGTTATTACTATTCATAACTAAATATATTAACAATGTTTCATCATGTAGGCACATACATAATATACACGATATACAGTCCAAACACCCGATAGCCTAAAGCTTTAAATTTTGTGCTTAAGTTTGGACGACACGGAACCCAAACAGATTAGTCGTGTGCAATTTACGATTCAATATTGTGTTAGTCCCATGCCCGAGGTTTTAACTCCTCTTTTTTCTTTGCTAATCCCCGACCTCTTTGTTATTAATGAACGTCCAACTTAACATTGAAGCTGGCTTTTCTAAATAAAGAGCTTTTAACAGAGAACCAAAGTGGCGTTAACAAAGTCATTTGTGTTGGGATACAATTGAGGCTGTTAAATACATAATACATACAATTTCGATCTCGTAACTTATAAAAATTTTCTTTTAAATTCCAATTAAAGCAGAATTTTAAAATGTAATACAAATATTATATATGTCCTTTTTGTATTTACATTAATACTAGAATTGTCAGACAAAAGAGTTTTTTTTAAGTGTATTATGTCCATTTGCATTAGTAAATACTTAGTAATTTAGATTTTGTAATTATATAAATTGTATAAAATGTGTTTATTTAAATATAGAAATAAATAGTTACAGGTAGATGTTTCATATTTTGATACATAGTTTCTATGTAGAATTTCAAGAGAAAACCAACAGCGAAATTTACACATACATATCTTTAACTAATTAAAATGGGGGCCAAAAAACGACGAAATATTGATTTACTATTTTGCCCCATTTTCCTGTACTATTTTTTATATTAATTATTATTCTTTTGTGGTTCAGAAATGAATAGGCTTTAAAAAGATATACCACACAACGATATTTAGGAGTAATGTTTTGACCCACTAGAAATTAATTTTGAAATATAAAAATGAGTGTAACTCAAAATTTGGAAGTTAAGGTATCATGTATCATTTCGTTTCAAAATCCATTTAAAATGAACAAATTTTGTATTTAATATTTTGTCTATGTCTTACAGTTATCTAGAAATAAATTAAAATCTGATCATGGTATTTAAGCACTTACTCAAAATGCAATAGTAAAATATTCAACTATTCCTCTTTCAACTATTCTGTAATGTAAAACATTGGAACATGTATAGTAAAAAAAAAAAAATTATTTAGTTGTACTTATCACAATTAGGTTAGGTAAATATATGAGTTTGTAAAACCATCAATTTTGTTTGTTTTATATCTCAAAATCCATATGGATTAGGAATGTCGAATTTGGTACACATATTGCTCATAGGCCCTAGAGGCGCACTAAGAAAGGATTTTGAAATATTTCGCGTTCAAGGGTTGAAACAACCAATAAAAACCACAAATTTGGTTGTTTTATTTCTCAAAAACCATATATGGCATAAGAACAAGGAATTTGATACACATATTGTTCATAGGTGCTAGAGGCAAACTAAGAAAGGATTTAAAATATTTCGCATTTAAGGGTTGATCAACCCCTAAAACCATAAATACTGTTTGATTTATATCTCAAAACCCGTATGGCCTAGGAACGTGGAATTTGGTACACATATTGCTCATAGGCCCTAGAGGCCAGCTATGAAAGAGTTTTGAAATATATCGCGTTTAAGGGTTGAAACAACCCCCAAAACAATAAATATTAATTTTAATTCTTTCTTTAAAGCTAGAGATATGAAATTTGGCATTTATTAGTTTTAAGGAAGTATTTAAATGCATAAAGCTGATCAAATCTATCCCGATTGTTATAATTTCCTTAAAGCAAAAAATCTGAAATTTTGTACATTTATTTCTTACAAGATACATATAAATAGTAAACCAGTTTTACATTTCGTTACTTCCTGTTAGGGGTGAAAATGTGATAACAACCCCTATAAAAACAATAAATATACATTTTTATACCCTCCTTACAGCTAGAGATCTGATAATTTGTAAATTTATAAACCAGTTTTACATTTTTTCACATTCTGCTAAGAGGTGAAAATGTAGTACCTACCCCTAAAACTATAAATAACATTTGAATACAACCTAGGAACGTGAAATTTAGTACACATATTGCTCACAGGCACTAGAGGCGCTCTAAGAAAGGATTTTAAAATATTTAGCTTTTAATGGTTGAAACAAGCCCTAACAAAATAATTGTTGTTTGTTATACTATCATTAAAGCTGAAATTTTGTACATTTATTTCTTGAAAACACATAAAAAGTAAATCAGTTTTACATTTTGTTACATGCTGCTAACGGGTGAAAATGTGACAACAATCCCTAAAAACTATAAATATTATTAGGTATTCTTTCCTTAAAGCTGTAGAGATCTGAAAACTTTGCATTTATAAATTTTAAAGAAATATTTAAATGCGTAAAGCTGATCAAATCCATCCCGATATATGCATGCGCATATTAAAGTCGTATCTGTTTGATCTGCAACATCCAGCTAATACTGTGATTTACCAGTCTGTAGATTTAGCGGTTGAAAAATAAGACGCTCTTCACTCTGAATTCTTTATTTTTAATTGATTTAAATTATTCAGCAAACATACCTTGACGAAGACAATTGACGGAAAGCCAATGAACAAAACATACCAAACTAATTGAAAATACATGTAATAATTCACTTTCGTGAAATACAAAATGAAAAAAAATGAGGGAGAATATTAGCCTACAATTATGTAACATAGTGATGCAAAACAATTCCCCGTAGCGAAGCACGGGTATTTAGCTAGTTAATTATACTGGCAATAAAACAAGTTTTTCAAATCAATTTAACTGGATTGATTTTAAATATTATGTTGAAGGGTATGCTTAAGATATTTAGTTATTTGGAAAATATAATAAAGACTTGTAAGTTTTAGGATTATTTTACTAATGAGAATAAGACCACCAAATGTTACTGCATTAAATTTAAAATCCTTCCTGTCAGTTAGTGTACGTATTGTAATCGAAGCTACACGAAATAAGTGCATTGGTAAATGCTACCATGAACATAAAACTAATGTTATTAATAATATCTGTGTCTATATCTTTGTCTCTCTTTTTTTTCCTTTTCTTTTTGTTATGACCGATGATGTGTCTTAGCAAAATTTATTATAGTACATTAATCTAAGTTCAAGAATAAATAACAGTATTAGTTAACTTCATTCATTTAAACATTAACATTAACATGATGGATAATATTTAATAGTAGAATCTTCAATTCTATGTTTATACCACTGGATTCACGAACGTTAAATTTAATTATTTGGATTTATTCCGATAAGAGTTTTTAAAGCGTATGATTTTTTTTAGTTGTCCTCAATGGAATATTTTTGAAGTGGGAAAAGGGAGGGTTTTGATGACGGGGGCAGTACCTGCTGCATTGTTGTAAAAGTATAGGAAATAAAAGCACTGAGCCGTAACTCCCTGCCATCCCCCAGCCTTGTGCAAGATCGATAAAACTGACAATATGACACACGGCAATGTGAAGTGAGAATAGACCTCCCCTTATTGTTTACTATAAACCCCTGTGTAAAGTGTGAAGCATCCCCTATTTGTGATGTGCTATAAGCCCTTTGTGTTTGCTATAGAACTGTTGTAAATCAAAAACACCTTTATATTTTTTGATTATTTGTTTTCTATAATATTTAGGATTGCTTTAAACTTAATTGTTAAATTATTATAAATTGTATAAAAATGGTTTGCCGATCAGTTGTAACAGTTGTGCTAAGCAAATAATAAGTTATAAACCAAAATTAAGTAAACATACATATACTACAAATTGAATTAGGTAATTAACAAATTTACCTTTTTAATTTGGATTTAATTAGTATATTTTGACAAAATTTAACTATTTTTTATCTGTTTATTAAATTAATTTAATTTGTTAATGTATGCGATTTTGTTATCTTTCTTTATTAATCCTATTTTAAAGTTTAATAAAAGGTTTTCTAATTGTATACAATCAGGAATATAATGTTATGTAATAATGTCTTTATTCTTGAAACAAATGTGGGGGTGTGGTTGTGTGTGTGTGTGTGCTTGCTAGTGATAATTTAATCATAGTTTTAATTTGACTTTAAAATTTATAGGTACAGATCACGCAAGTTTTAAAATCTCCTAATCTGAAATATTAAAAAAAAATAAGAGACATATTATTATTCATGTATATGCTTTAAATCAAATTAAATTTGTTCTTCCATTATTTCCAATAAAAATTAACTTATTAGTAATTTAAGTGATGTCCGTATAATAATGTATATAAACATGGAAACTTTATTACTATATATGTCCTTATTTTCGGATAATATTATTCGATAAATTTATTAACGAAAATTATAAAGTGTATTTTGCAAAAGAAAAACTTTTGTTTAAATACTCTCCTTTGCTGTAGAATTTCCCAAAACAATTTCTTTTTCTCTTATCATTACATTTCTTTAGAAAGAAAGCTCGTGAAGTATGTAGATTACTTCTGCGTCCCCCGCCATCCACTGGGATGGAGTTCATGCAAATGTATCTTTCATTAAATATTAGGACCCTCTGGAGAACATCATTATGCAGGCTCTCGTGATCCCGGGACGGAAATGTTTTTACAATGTATACCTACTTCTCAATGGGGGAATTCCAAAACAGAGTTATTCACTTACTTCCATTTAACAAATATAAATTTTAACCGATAAAAAGTTGCTTTTTGTGATGTACAAAGTTGTCATTCTAAATTTTCAAGGAAAATATACTGTTTTTTGTAAACAATTCGCATTACACAAAATGTAAACATTCACACACTTACACCAATAGAATCCAAATAATATAAAAGACCAAAGTTAATTGTTTTGCTGTAAGTATAAGGTGACAAGAATTTTGTATACTTATAAGCACAACTATAAGGTACAACAATGGTGAAGGTTATATATGCCAGGATAGATCTATATAAATTTATATTTTTCTCAGAGTTGTTTTGTTCTAATAATAAGTTTGATCAACAGATAAGATAGTATTACTCTCCATTTACCACATTTACCTAACCAATTTTACCTAATGCTTTAAATATAAGACAAGGCGCATATTGAGACGCGTTTGACGAGTGTGGGATGACATAACGCGACCTGCATGACGCGACCGCGCCACACGAGTCGCGTTTGGGAACGCATATTCTACCGCAGTTTCTCCCAACTCTCCCAACGTTTTATTTGTTAGAATGTTAAATAAACGGTACCAGGAACTGGCACATACTTTCTCACAAACATATTTCAATTACTGAACAGATTTACTGTGACTTCATAATTGTAGGTGAGGTAGGAGAGGTGATTTATTAAAGTAGGAGATTAACTAATAAATATTGTTATTATTATCTAGAGAGAAAACTATTTGATCGATTTCGAACAAATTTGCACTAAACACATCAATTAGGCCTGTAAAGATGCACGAAAAAAGGTTTTGAAAATGTTTGAAAAACAACCCCCTTTATGGCCAAAAAAATCCAAAAATCAGTTATTATTATTATTATTATTAGCTAAACGAGAATTTTTGGAAAGATGCGGTTTTTTGCATATGGTAGGGTACATTAAAGGCAACAAATAAGCCAAATTTTATCAAAATCATTAGAGCCGTTAAAAAAAAATAATCATAACAGATTTTTTGGGGATTTTTGTGCCATACAGGGGTTTTTTTTTAAATTTTTCAAAACCGTTTTTCGTGCATCTATACAGGTCTACTTGACATGTCTGGTGCAAATTTGTTTAAAGTCGATCGAATAGTTTTCTCTCTAGCATTGTATACATACAGACATGGAGACATACATACAGACATACAATCAGACATTTTGTAAAAAACACTTTTTTTTACTCAAGGGTCCCAAAACGGATATTTCCACAAAAATCTCAATATCCATTTTTTTGCGATCACTGTACTTTCTCTATACTATAGTATAGTGAGAAAGTAAAATGAATGAATCACGGATAAAACTATGTTTATTAGATCTATGATCAGAATCTGATAATAGGCCTACAGCAGACACTGAGATTAAGGGTCGGCTCTAGCTGTCGGCCATGTTGGCTGATACTCCATAACACCAATGTTAAATTAAAATCCAAATTTTTCCTTAATTTTTCACCGGGAAATTATAAATGATATGTCATTTTAAAGCTATGGTCAATATGCATGCAAATGGCTTTTTCAAAACTAAGAAAAATATTTTGTTTAATATTTTATTAACAATTTAAAACATTGATTTTTAATATTTTTTATGTTGTCACTATTAGTTATAGCGAAAAACTACCAAGCCATTCGCATAAAGAATTTGGTTGCCAAGAGTTTGGTATTTTTTTAAAAACGCTATTTGAACAATTGCTGGTTTTAAATGGATTTAGGCTGAGCAGTGTCTGTGTAACCTACCGCCGCTATTGGGAGTCGCAGGTTGCTTTCTGTTTTACTAGAGCCGACCCTTAAACATATATTGGTAATGGACCAATACAGCCTATTGAACATAATATTGTATTGTCATATAATGACAATAAAAATCTATTTTCTATAAAAATATTTATCCAATTCAGATGAAATTTGAAATATATTTAAACAAATATGTATAAATACAAGATACGAAAATGATAGCTCTACTATAATATTAAAAAAAAATAGGTCAGCAACCTATAGAATGCACCTAAACATTTAAGCACAGCCTTTAGGATGCATATAATTAGCCTATCTACCAACATATTTCGGTAAAAATCTTATCAAAAGATATGATGGACTGCGCAAGTCCAGTACAAAATATAAATATATAACTTAATTGACATAATAATCAAATTAATCAAGATATTAAAATACAGCCACCACCCTCTCCCAAAAATTAAACAAATGGTTAGTGATATATAACGTTTTAATTTAGGAGTACGATTGTAAAGTTTAAACATACTGTGTTGCGCCCAGAAATGAGGCCTAGAATTATAAAGTTGGCGGACTATGTGCTTAAATATTGTCGTAGAGTTACATTATTTTTTTAAAATTATATTTATATATATATTATTTATATGTGTTATAAATTTCAAACGAATCAATTGAATATTTTTTAATAAAAAACTGTTTTTAATAAAAACATATTCATTGATAACTATGCGTTCATAAAGTTGATAGCCTTTAGTTAAAAATTATCGTATATATATATTTATATTTATATTAAATTTATACGTATATTTTTATGTACATTTTAAATTTCATACAAATAGGATGTTTATTTTTATTCAAAAATAATAGGAGAAAATGATTTTTATCAAGACAAGTTCATCGTGACTTCTTGTAGGCTAATACGCTAGACTTAACGAAATCGTGTGACGCGTGGCGCTAAAAACTGTGTCACTGCTACTGTGCCACGCGACTGTCGTGCCACGCTAGTCGCGCTGCATAGCGTAGCTAGTCAATATGCCCTAATCCATTAATTTACGAATGTTACAAAAAGTCGCGCTGTGCCAAGTTGCGTGACACGCGTCTCAATACGTGCCTTGCCTGAATGTACATTTCGTATCTAATAAACGTTAATATGTCAAAAATGAAATACTATACCGATATTTATTCTATTATTATTATTATTTAGTTTTTAAATAACATTTACATTTTCTCGCTATTTATCTTATTCATAAACATAGTCATATATTTTATATTAACAATAATGTTCGCTGTAAATAAAATTAAAATTCACTGTTGATGGAAAAAAACATTCGTAATGATACGTAACTATTTACCATTTCACTTATTGACTTCATTAAACCGTGTATTACATAAAATTGTAGGTATAAAATAACAATAAACTTTTTTAATCTAATAAAGTGTTACTTATTACTTTTACTCTCAGTTGCATGTCAAAGTGTAATAAAACGACAAGGTAAAGGTAAGATAGGCAGAAACTGCCAGAGCAGTCACAATAATAAAGAGTTCTTTCAAAATTCATATCATGGTGTGTCATTGGTTGAACCAATTCGTTATTATTAATTTTAAAAGTTTTTTAACAGTTTCTATAGTTGTACATTTTAATTAAACGAACTGCAATTAATAATTACTCGATTCATTCCATCATTTCAATAATATAATACATTGAAATTTGTGTAAATACACAACATTTTTATGTTTCATTTCAAAATGTTTTAATATGTCTACCAAACACAATTTGACGATAAAATATAGTTTTTTTATTTGGTGGAATTAAATTCAAAGGTTTAACACCTGGAAAATCTTTTAAAATATTCAAAGTCGTTCTCCCATATTGTAAAGTACAAAAATCAAGTATTTTCTCTAGTAATGTTTTACGGGAAATTATTGTATATTAATATTATATTAATAATACCTACTAAATGTAATTTAAGAATTATTGTATTATATATAAAAAAATACATTTGACTTAATTTCAAATTATACTGTCATATTAAAAGTGGGACATTGGTACAATAAGTTATAAATGGATTCTATAGTAATTTACGAAAATAAGCTACACAATTATTTAACTTCAGCATTATTAAAACATCAATTGGTTATTGTGTAACACCTGTTAAAATTTCTTTCTCTGTACTATTTAGTCAGCTATATGTACAGCATAGGCCTATATCGATTAAAGTTATTTACTACTTACTACTTTTACAAAACAATTCCATAGTTGCATTTAGTTTTTGTTTTATTTTCTAATCCATAAAATGGTAGGAACTAATATTTTAAACTTTATTTACGAAATAAATGTGTGCTAATAATGAATTACTAAAACATTTCCTACTATTTCAATATTTGTACAACCAATGCGATCTATAAATAATAAAATATACGATATTATATTACAGCTAAACAGAACCTTATTTCACAAAAAAAAATATTAAAGCATTACTGTATACGTTGTATATAGGATAGTTTATTTAAGGTAATGTTCCAATAACAATAGGTTCCTGACTTGTATAGTAATAAATTGTATCCTTCCAGTACAGTAAAGTAAAGCCTGACATTCACCTATCAACTTGTGTATGGAATTCTGGCATGCAACTTTGAGGGGGTTGGGAATTTAGATTGATTTGGATTGCTTTCTCAGTATCTTGGTTTACTCATATTTTAATGCATTCTTTTAAACTTTCATTTATTTTAAATGTTTAGCTGTGAAAATAAATCAAATATATACTCTAAAGTCAGAGCATTTATTTACCTTATAAAAAAATTATAATGATACATATTTCAAAAAAGAAAACCTAATAAAATTTATGTAAATAAGCAACAGTAATGTAGATTTAATAACAACATTTTATTTTAAACCTTTACAAATAATGCAACTACAGGTCTTAAAAAATATTAAAAGTTCTTCGAGATAAACTCAATTATTATTATTTTTGATAATTAAATTACCCTAAACAGTTTCTATAGTATATAAGTTACGTGTAATTAAAACAAAAGAGTCGTCTCATTTTAATTAGACTGTAAGTATACTATGTTTAGTATTTTATGAAACAAACGCTAATGTAAATATAACTTTACCAAATATGAACAAAAATAAAATTATTTACATTGTAATTTTATAATAATATTTGAATGCTATATATATATTCAGACTCAGTTTTTATATAAAATATATGTTCTAAAAATATTAGAAACTCAACTTATTCTTGATAAATACATAATGTATTTGTGTTTAAGTTTATAAAAATAATTATTGTTTTTGTTTTTATACTATTACTAGAAATAATTTGAACGAAAATCAATCAAAATCCTATTAAGGGATTGCATTTATATACAATGTGTAACTTCAAAGATTCGTGTTATTTGTAAAGAATACGCAAACAATTAAATTTTGTTTTACAAAACAGTATTTGGGTTATGAGCTATTTTCTTTAAACAAATTGTCCATGTAACTAGGAAAAGTTGTGATTCAAGAATTATTGATGCAGAAAATTTTCCAATTAAAATAAATATTGTTTGAGCTAATTATATTCTGGCTGTCGATAATATTTGAGACTTGTCATGTGTTAGCTTACAAAATTAAGAAATATATTTCATATTTAATATTAAAATACGTTTGTGAAACCTATATGTTCATGAATTAACTTTTAGTAAAACTATTATTTATTACTTAACTTATTCTGTAAGCATTAATAATTCTAATAGTACCTTTATTTTTACTAATAGCTAATGGAAGCGGATTTTACTAACAAGACACCTAAGCATTATACTAAGAATTTCTGTGTACTTCCTAATATCTACACCAATGATAATTCAACTCAATAATACTACCTGGTTCCGAGTTAAAAGTTTATATAAAGTCTGGTAACAATACTACACCAGTGAAGAATAAAATTATTTTGTGTTTACATAATTGATACTGTACTGATTACCTGTCATAACTATAATGTGTTACATAACACTTCTCAATAGGCACTGATGTGTATATTTATATTAATTATCAATACGTCTTTATATCCTCAAACTTTTGAATCGTTGCTCCTAACGGTATGGACAATGGAGGTTTTTACTGCTCTTAGTAAATGGCAAACAACATGATTCCTTTTTGCGAATGGTCCACATTCCAGAAAACCAATTTCTGTGTGCCACCGATCTTGCTTCAGATATAAAGTTGAGGTTAGCGACATCATTAATAACATCATTTCTACATCTATTGAAGTGAGCTTCTAAAAGTACCCTATATCTTAAAAAAGGCCAAACATTGAAAACTCGTAAATTTACACTTGGTAACCTTCAGACGAGTTGTTCTCTTCACCACACCAGAGCAGGATACTGTATCAAAGGTTTAATCATCTATATATAAAATCGAAATACCACTCACTCACTCATCACGATTTCTCAAAAACTA
>JAGFPH010000316.1:210931-226214 GCA_018207615.1 Philaenus spumarius
GAATGAAATTTGTTATGTAGCTTTCTCTAGAGCCATAGGTGCTCACTAAAAAAGGGTTTGAAAACATTCAAAATTTTAGGGGGGGTTTGGGGGATCAAAGTTATTAAATCACGATTTCTTCAAAACTACCGAACGGATTGGAATGAAATTTGGTGTGTAGCTTCATCTAGGGCCATAAGTGCTCACTAAGAAAGGATATGGAAAAGTTTGAAATTTTAGGAGGGGTTTTGGGAGATCAAATTTATTAAAAAAACGATTTCTTCAAAACTACCGAACGGATTGGAATGAAATTTGGTATGTAGCTTCCTCTAGGGTAATAAGTGTTCACTAAAAAAGGGTTTTAACAAATTGGAAATTTTAGGGGGGTTTGGGGGGTAAAAATTACTAAATCACGATTTCTCCAAAATTACCGAACAGATTGGAATGCAATTTGGTATGTAGCTTCATATAGGGCCATAGGCGCTCGCTAAGAAAGGGTTTGAAAAAAGTGGACATTTTAGGGGGGTTTGGGGGATAAAAATTACTAAATCACGATTTCTCCAAAATCACCGAACAGATTGGAATTAAATTTGGTATGTAGCTCCCTCTAGGGCCATAGGCGCTCGCTAAAAAAGGGTTTAAAAAATTCCAAATTTTAGGGGGATTTGGGGGATCAAAGTTATTAAATCACGATTTCTTCAAATCTACCGAACGGATTGGAATGCAATTTGGTATGTAGCTTCATCTAGGGCCATAGGTGCTCACTAAGAAAGGATATGAAAAAGTTCGAAATTTTAGGAGGGGTTTTGGGGGATCAAAGTTACTAAAATCATAATTTCAGATCTTTTATTATCATGACAATAGTGCTTTTATTATTTTAGATCTATATATATATAAAAACCAAATACCACTCACTGACTGAACACTTAAAAAGATTACAATTACGTTAAAAAAACTAAAAATACCAACCACCACGGGCAACGCTGTACGGGTCAGCTATTTATCTTATAAAAATCATTTTAAAAATTACGCAAATTAATATCTATAAAGCTAACTATAAATATAGCTATAATTTTTATCAACGTTTCCATTTAATGATCATCGTTAATAACTATTAAAATTAATATAATCTATTAAATTTTGTCAAAATGTTGAATAAAGACAAACTCGTTTATTAAACTGTAATAAACTATAAACTATAAATCTTTAGTTTTAGGTAACTACAAAACTATTTTTTGTAATTAATGGCTGTTTTTCACGTTAGTTAAATTTAAATTTGTTTTAATTAAACAAATATATTATACTTAATTATATTTGTTTCCCATTTGCTAATTATAGAGTGGTATTTTTACTCATATGTGAACAATAATACAAAAGAATAGAAATTGTTACATTATCACATTTACATAAACGTTCTAAAATTTACTGTAAAGGATCTAACAATGCTAGCCCATGAAATAAAGTGAACATAACGTCTTCTTTGTAATGTAGTTTGATGGAAATACAAGCAATCATTGATGCCATGGTTTATGTTAAGCACCGTTATTAAGCGTGATTACCTGAATTTACATTTACTCGCGTAGATAATAAAGAATAGCGTGAATCTGAAAGTAAAATGAAATGGATCCATAAAGAAAGTAATCACAATCTGTTGAAGCGGCGCGACTAGTGGTTATTATAGTGATTTGCGAGACCATTATTTTACAGTTCCATTCTTGTATAAAATACCTTCATGAATATGAATAGTAAAATTGCCGTAGGTTATAACAAAAAAAAAAACAATACAAACTACTGTATAATTATAACCGCTTAACGTGCATTTATATTATTTAATTTAAATAAAGTCTAAGTAATACAAGTACTGTGTAGGAACAGAATTAAAGTTTTCACTTGCAAGAATCCCTTAAATTTATATTGTCTAAAACGAAGAAATTATTTTATATTTTATAATATTTATAGAATTAATAAACTATTTGTCTGCCCGTACAATTAAAACGAATTTATATAAAAACATAATCCACTATAAGTTTTTATAAAAAAAGCATAATTCCGTCTATGGCTTACCTATAAGTCAACAACATCGTAAATAAACATAAACTATTTGATTAAATTACGTACTGTACAGACTCTATAAATGTAACTATATAAATATAAGTATACAATTATATAACAATACATTAAAAAAGAATTCGGTTCCGAAAAACTACTGCAATAACAATCATAATAACAACAATATAGAATAAAAATATATTTTGTATTAGGTTTGAGATTGAAAGTCGGATTTCAAATTTAATTAATTACGTTCTTTAAATTCGTTAAAAGTTAAAAATATTTAAATAAAAGCTGTAGAGAGTTGTTTCGTTTTAATTTTAAGTGAGCTATCATTAAACAGCTGTATGTAAGAAATTAATATACACTTGACGTATTTGTTAGTTAGCAATAATTTAGTACTATGCTGTACAGAATTATTACATAGATGTAACACATACATTGCATGAGTTATAATTATAATTTACACATATATTATAAAATAATTGCGTAATCTACAACTGAGTTGCGTTCATACAAATTATATACTTAATATAAATGCCCATTGTTCATCAGTAATTAATAATATTATAAATGCATAATGTATACAACGTTTTGTGGACAGTGTAATTACCATATTGCTGAGGCAGGTACTTCCTCATAAATCATCCACAAAACACACAACAAATCAAGCAGAGAAGTCGGGAATTGTACTGTTAAACATGACACAATAATTAATTACTTTATTTCATTGTTGTACTGATACTTATCTTTTTGTATACAGATCATTCCTATTAAGATATAATTTAGGGTCTGTTAAATTATGTATAATATACAGAAAGTCTTCAAAATCTTTAACTTGGTAATTTGCTAGTCCTAATATATTAAACATTGTAATATAGATATTTTTAACTCTGTAAATAATTATTGCAACCTTAATATCATCGTCCATTACCATCATTTCTGTTTACATTCTGTGTACAACAGGTATACAATTATTATTTATACTGAAAAATATACTTTTACAAATATAAACTACACAACAGGCTAATACTATGTATTCTGTACCGTACACTGATTCTAAACCTTGTATTACATATTGTACAAGCAGAGATAACCGGAGAGACTAAAAGTGTACCTAGATCCCGGTACACTAGCACCGGAGTTTAGGTACGCAGCTAACATTATCTATCGGAATTAACGTGTACTACCAGAAGCATGGAACGATATTGCTAAGATATACGAGATTTGTACCGTTAGTACTCATTGTAAGTTAGAAAAAGATCTTAGTACGTAAAGTATTAACAACGTATTTGATACACGCTAAATTAAACCGTTTATCTTAGAATAATAAGAATAAGTTAGAACAATAAGCATCTTGTTTTTATATTTATTAGGTTTGGATGGGTTTATAAATTGTGCTTTTGTAAACATTTTAATGTACGTATTTGTACATTATTGTAATGATTTGTTAGTATAACACCTAAACACAAATGAAACTTACTTGTATTTACTCAAACAAGTTTCAAGGACAATGTCACCAACATTAGAGTGCACAAGCTACAGTAATCAATATATAACAACTATATGGTTATAGTTTGATTAGTGTATCTCGTAGTTTACTGAATAATTATATTATACTTTGTCGTAACTCTTTTAACAGATTATTGTTTGTCAACCTCCAAACTATTAACAGTTTAATAAACATTACTAACGTAACAGGCTAAAGGTATGTTAGTTAATGCGGATGTTCAAGAGGGAACTTCCAGGCTAAAGTTGGGTTGTAATATCACTACCGTTTAAATGTAACATAAATTGTTCTCTATCGTGCAAAGCTCTTCAGGTCGTTTCCGGTACCACTTTAACTTGGCGCACAGGTCCAGTGTGAATTATGTTTTCCGCCCTTTGGAATGTTACCAAGACAAATTTATAACCTCAATATACTTTAATAATGCTCTCATGTAAATTTCAAAATTGATTTCACAATATTTGACAAAATATAAAACTTTTCTTTAAAGCTGAAATACAAAACATATATTTGAAGGGGTTTTACGCATTATAAATAATATTTTTATAAAACTTCTGATTCTCTTAGTGGTTTTAAGTTCTTTAAACTAATACTGTTATTATAATAAAGCACTATACCTTTATAAACCGTCATTTGGCCTCTTTTTTGTCGTTTTACTAGTTTCGAGACTTCTAGCCCTTCTTTAGAAACTATGCCATTTGTTTAGTTTGAAGTCAGTTCTTTCTCAAGGTAAAAGTAACTATAATATAAATAGCCAAATATGATGGTAGGCCTGTAAGTAGTCATGTAAACTAAGTCATTAGATTTTAATTAATAATTACAATAATAATATAGAACGTAATATTCTTTACATGGTATTACAAAGTATTATAACTTTTGAAATTTTTTACAATATGGTTAATTGTTGTTGACATAATACTTTTTAAATTGATTAAATCTTTAGTCTTTTGAAAATAAAAGCTTTTTGGTTAAAATCAAATTTAATAAAGGTTTTACTATAAATATCATTTTTACTTCTAAAAGATAATTTCTTTTAAAATCTTTACTGTTTTTATTTTCTCCAAATAATTTTAATATTTATGGTTATAAAATATGAGATGGGAAAAATAATAAAATTACGAAGCACATATTGTGGTTTCGACACAATAGAACTGTGGCGCACACAGGGATGGGTCTGACATTGTTGAATAGAAGACAAAATGAAAAATCACCGATCTGTAGCTTCCCAGCCCCAAGTCTTCTAACGCGCAAGGGGACAACGGGGGTGACTCAATAAAATGACATTGTCTCACTGCAAAAGTAAATATAGGGCTTTGGCCCCTATTGTTTACTGCCAACGGCTGTGTGAAATCAAAGTTCAGATTTTTTTTATCATGACATAAGACAAGGGAATGGCATGATACAAATATTAAACTTAACATGTATATATGATCATATTTTATATTAAATGCGTTTATTGATTACATTAAATGTTGTTAATGTCATTAATGTCAATTGTTATTGTAATATGATGTCGAGAGTAATACTCCGTAATAACAATATTTTCCATATTATAATATCGTACATTTGTCGGTCATTTATACTACTATTATTACAGTATTATGTGATATATGTATACGTTATCTGGTATAATATACATTTTTTGTATAATACCTTTTACGCTTTTGTTAAACCTGGACTTAAGTTTCAGCGGTTATTTTATATGCCATTAATTTGAATTTAACATCAATATTTATACGGTCTACTGTAATACAATTAATTCAGTAGTCGGCAGAGGAAACAAAATACATTTTGGAGTTCACCATGTTTTTATGATTTTTCCCGTAAATGAAAATCATAAAAAGACATAATTTCAAACAATGAGAGTGTGTGGGATTTTTACAAACAAAAAACACCTCGGGTTATCATAACTAGTTTACCAGACCTTTATGCTTATTGTATATATGTTTTTGACTAATGACTAATATTTTTAAGTAAACGAATACATATTGATTTGCCTCCTGAACTGCAGTAGTAATCTAACTTAGGTATATAATTCAAACAATCGTCGACAGTTCCAAATGGTGAATTTCGGTGACTACCGATTTCGGAAGTCTTAACCTTCCATTGTCAAGTCATAAGAAATTTAAAACTTAAAACAAATAAAATACACACTTAACACATAAATGACAAACATCAGAAGTCCAAATTAAACGATACATAACATTCATGCTGGCCAGCCAACTAAACATAACTCTTGTTTGTTTAAATTAATATTTGAAAAGGTACACTTTTATTGCGTTAGTGCATTAATACCTTTAAATCATCAAACTCATATAACAAAACACAATACAACCTAAAAATGTTTATTATATTTTTTATTCTGAGAGTGTTTATCTACTGTCAAAAAATTCTTCTATGTACTTTTGTTGTTACTTAATACGCTAGTATTATATTATGTGTGTTAATTTTCAAATTCCGAAATTAAATCTATAAATTTATGATTCCTCTTAATTGTTTCAGGTTACTATTAAATGTACCAAAAACTTTTTGTTGCTCATAAACTTTAGTTATAACGTTTAAAATAGTATAGGCCTATATATATATCTAATCGTTTCTTTCGAAAATACATTATAAATTTGCTAATAATCAATTAGAACAAATAACATTTCTGGATTACTTACTTGACTCTAAGAGTTTTTGTATAACATTAAAGCGTATGAAGCAGGCTAGGTGTGTGCTTTGGGTGCAGCTAAGAAGGGAAGTTTAATCGATTAAACGTCGACTTGGAGGTAAAGTGATTTGTTGTGAAAGTTAAATGGTTGTTTTTCATTGATTATAGCCTCTAGTGGCTACCTCGTGCCGTTTATTCGGTATTATTTTCTGTTCATAAAGTAAACAAACACGAAGGTGTTCTTCGCACCAGATAAGTAATCAACTATATTTAGCCTATTTAGATATAATTTACGAAAAAAATATTTAAGTTATAGTTACATAAGTATATATTCGTAAGCACTCATAGAGACAATTGCGGAATAGGCTAACATTTAAGAGCTTGCTTCCATACTCATAAGTGTAAGCAATACATTTCGTTAAGTTTATTTAATGGGGTAACATAAACAACATGTTTAGAATCACTTGATATAATAGTATGTCTTTCTTTTATTTTTAAATTCTCAGTAACCAAACAAGAGCGGAATTTCTTACTTAGTCCGGTTAAGTTGGCCAAAAATTGCTAAATAGGGGGAAAAAATTCTGAATTTTTGAAACTTGGCATAGTAGCTCATTTAAATTTCCTGTACACCATATTAAAATTCCGAATGTGGTTTGTAGTTTGGAAGTAAATATTGGGATAAAAGTTATAAAAAATAAAAAATTTCTTCTTTATTTGTAAAGCAATTGAAACATAAAATTCATATAGGAAACTTTTCTAATTCTTTTAATTTACACATGAAGGTAAAAAAAAATACATTCATCTTCAATACAGTTCACGTAGAATGCCTCTTCCTCCAGTAATGGACCATTTGTACAGGATCCTTGTCAGTTGGTGCAAACGGAGCTGCATTTTATTCCAGCTTATCGACAGCCTTACGTCTACAGGAAATGGAGCTTAAAACGTAATCGGGGACTGGAGATGATGGGCCATAGAATGTGGTTGATATGCCCTTCAGTGTTGTGTTTTGTTTCGCTGTTGTTGTTTTGCCCTTCCTTAAAATTGTAGATTTAGTGTCACGTCACATCCACTGAAACTATGCAGAAAGAGACTATCGTTATATTCAAGTTTTTATAGTTTCTGACACGAACACATATGTGTTTCTACCTTTTCCTTTTCATTGATGAAGATGATGCTGTTAGTTGCAAGTGATAGTGTTATTAGTAATACTAGCAAATCGATATCCTTAAAAACAACAGCAACTGTTCGAAGTAAAGATTTGTGAATGGCACACCCCACGGTACAAGTGTCAGCGTCAACTTGTGTTTTAATTCCTGCATCAGTAATTTGTCGTGAAAGCAATCTACTCAGCCTTATCTTGTTGTTTTCATTTGTACAAAATGTTCTTGTTAAACGGTCACCTTCATATGCATATCAAATATCTGCAGATTTTTTCTGCTCGCCCTTTTAGTACTATTCACATCAGTGTAGCCATAAAAAACTACGGTTATTTCATGACCATAGTGCTTATTGAGGTAGGTGACATATTACTGGCAAATATAATCAATGTGACCTAATTGTTTTGTTTTTTTTTATAGATCTTCATGTGTAAAATTTTAAACAATGAGAAAGGTTTCCTGTATGCATTTTATGTTAAAATAGATTTACAAATAAAGCCGATAATTATTTAATTTGTTTTCCCGACATTATCTCCAAAACTATAAACCATAAGAAACAATAAATTTGACCTTTTTGAAGAGAATTTAGTCTAGTTTGAATTTATTTATTATTAGTTATTCTCAAAACTTAATATTTTACAAAATATTTAAGACAAATTTTAAATCCACCTTTAAATGACTCCCCCCCCCACTAATATCGGGGAATTTTAGTATGTTATACAGGGCACTCGTATGAGTAACTATGCCAAGTTTAAAAACTTCGTAATTTTTTGCTCCAGTTTTGGCTAAGTTGACTGTACAATTAATTGTACAAATTAAGTCAAAACCCATTTTTTATTTTGTTCTATTTTCTACGGTCTCTATCTTCAAAACTATAGCAAGTACGTGTAAAATAAATATTACCATTTTGAAGAAAATTTACAGTAAATTAATTTTGTATAGGGTTAGTTTTTCGCTAAACTCGATATTTCTAGATTTATTTCAAAAACGTGTAAAACAATAAATATAATGGCTCAGAAACCTCCCGCTCACCCCTTACCTTCAGGTAGTTTTAGTACAGGATACTGGAATGAGCAACTATGTCAAGTTTCAAAACTTCGGGATTTTTTCTCCTATTTTGGCTACTTTGACCGGACTAACTCTACTAAGATCTCTATATATTTTGATCAAACAGCTTTACATTCCTTAGATATTATCTTACTTTGTATTTATTAAAACTTAGTTGTACGAAGTTCCCAATAGTTTAAGTATTTTGTAAATTTGTATAAATTATTATTTTCAATTAATTAACCTTTTTTTTTAAGCGAATATACAAAAGCAAATATTTTTTCTCGATTACAGCAGGTGTATAGTCTCTCACACAATAAAATATGTGCTACCAATAAATGCACTATTTAGTATTACTAACAGTTTTGATTATTATGTTCAAAATGGAAAAAAACTTAAAAATGGTTATCCATACCATGTTCGATAATGTACGCTAGTTAAATGATATAAACACAAAGAAATATTACACTGAAAAACACTCATAATATGCCTTCTATTGTAAGTTTATTTTATATCATAACCTTTAAATAATTTCAAAACTGTGCAGTTTAATGTTACTAGAATACAGTTCTGGTATTGATGAATTAATTAAACGTTGCTTGCAAGGATAGGTACATTACTATGTTTGGTATAACCGAAAGTATATATATATATATATATATATACTTAGTAGTTTAGGAAAAAGATCTGGCAAACAAGCTTTTTATTAAATAGTATATTAAATTGTTTTAAAGTTTTAGGTTAAATTAATATTACGTTCATATTTTTTGCATGTTATCATTTTTATAATAGTACCACTTTTTAAATAATAATGTTATTGAACATGTATTACAAATGGAATTTATGTTCTAATCTAACGATAAAATAAACCTTTTAACGACACTAATTTAACGTATTGCATAGTTGTTACTTCTTATTATTTTGCATTAATAGTATTCGTAATATAAATTGAGTAACTAATAAGTATATTCTTTTTACAACGTTATAGAGAAAGTTGTGTGTTATTTGTCTATGACTTTCCTGACTTCAAGCACAAAATTGTTCTTACAATGTTAAATTGAGATTTGTGTGTTATTTGTCTACGAGTTTCCTGACTTCAAACACAAACCTGAGATTTACAATTTTTGTTTTAAAGTTTCGTGATTTCAAGCAAAGGTAAATAAAACACAACGGCCTATAATTGTACTTCGTCACGTTACCACTTAAAACTTACATTGGCTATCCATTATGTTCTCACCTCACTGCAGAGATTTGTTTAGTTTGTAAAGTCAATATGGGTTCTTATTCGTTTATAATATTATTTGGTATATAGAAGTTACAGGAAGATGGTGCTTATCTATATATTTATACAAAAATCCTGCTTTAAGTTTAGTAATTAACTAATTTTTATAATTATTTTTTATTTAAAAGATTATTTCAAGTTCTAAGCAATGTGAAGCTAAATATTTGATTTACAGTTTTATTTTGTTTACATTCCGAGTTTGAAAAATTGCATCAGTATGCTACAACTAAATTAACAGAAAATCATTGGTTCTAAAGAACTGATAACCTAATTGAGTTTCAAATAATAAGTTATTTACTTTACTCAACTGTCAACAGATGATTTAGCTTATATTGTTTATGTGTTTGAGGTCTGATTTGTTGCTGTGTATGTTGATGTGTAATTGAACTATGACGTTTTGTTTAGGCTTTTTATTTTTTTCATCCCTGATAATAAAATAAAAGTACGTGTTAAAAGATAATGTTAAGATACGTGGAGATGGCAATTGAATTAAGAATTTGAATACTTTTAATAAATTAAAAAGGTGAAAAACAAGTTGAATTTTGTTACTTTACAACCACAGGAGATGTTCGTTTTTTGTTTAAGAAAATAAAAAGTCAATTCCTGTTGAATTATTCATACGTTGATAAACAAATAAATATAAATTGCACATTCAACATTATATTTTTCATGAATTTTACTCTATTTGTAATATTATGAAACTTTTGTGTAACAAATGAAACTAATTTCTTTGAAGTATCAATATTAAAATATAATTAAATTTATCAAGAAAGCAATTGATAATGTTCATATATCCACAAAAGAACAATTTGTGTTAAAAAATAAGGACGCTAAGAATATTAAAAAAGAATTATTTAGTAAATTGGTCTATAATCTTAAATATATACGGGGTGGACTGGACTTTGCGTTAAAATTTGTTTGGGCCATAGAACAACATAAATGCAACGTAAATACACAATATTATTTTGTATATAAGTTATTAAACTAATGTTGAACTAATGCAGGATATCATATGACTGTTATATGGTTTGCTTTGAAAATATAAAACGCATAATACAACATTTTACTGTCAATATTAATTTAGAATAAGTATAAAGAAGAAATAGGCCTACCTAATCGTTTACCTTCGGAAACATTCATACGTATTCGTATATATGGCTTACTCATTCTAATCTACCAATCTAACTTTTACATTAAACAATATTTCGACGATATCTTGCGTTTTTTAATGACGACCTATATTTTTTCTTTGTCAGTAAACATCTACATTGAAAGGATATGTGTCATCGCTGGGCTTTCTACTCCACGTGGTGAGGTAGTTATTATGTCTGACATATTTTGAGGGAAATATGAAAACAATATATGAATACTTTTTTGACGACTATCTAATGTTTTAATGGCTCGTAAAACTGCTTTAACTTGGCCTCGAAAGTTGATTGAAAGGTCGAATCTCCCTATTTTGACTTAATAATTTCTTTTTATTTAAATTACCTTTTTAAAATGTTAAAGTGGCATTTTCAAGAGAACAATGGTAGCTATGTTTAACGTTAGTATAGAACGGTATTTTTTTGCGTTTCGCAAAACGTTTTCCTGGATCCATTCACTAATCTACGGTGTATGTAAAACGGTTAATACTAGGTTTCCATGTATAAAATATTTCACCCATAAACTTGCATGGCGTAGAATTTGTTGCGAAAAGGTTCAATAAATGTATACTGTATTAAATCCTTTTTGCATAATATGTTTTAAAATAAATTGTGAGTGTTTAACTATATTCTACATAAAAGCATGTCATGGAGTATGTACGTTTTACTGTAGTTAGTAAATCTTATAAATGATGAATTATTAAACTAAATATTTTTTTTCCATTTTTTTTAAATAATGGGACAACAAATTTTTCTTTACATTTTATACCTGACAAATCCAACAATTTTATGATACTAAACCAGGTGAAACAGGTTTATTTAGCATAAGCAAAACTTGTGTTATAAGCTACACTTGGACTAAAATAAAACTTCGTTTGTTCGCAAATAAAGGAAAATAAGAAACATAATGAAATAATACTGCCCTAAAGCAATACTCATAGAAGGGTGTTGCGTTTTTTAGAAGAATTTTCGGGGATTTTAAACAATTTATTTTCCTTCGATTATTTAGAGCCAATATATTGGGGGTTTAGTTAAAACATATAGCGATTCCACTTTTAACAATCTGTATATTTGTCATACTGTATAACTCTAAATATTTCCAAGTTTCTAAACCGTTCAATAAATAAAACGGTATTAAAAATCGAAATTTACTTTTACTGTATTTTGAGATTGTTTAGTATTACTATCCATCCTTCCCTAACTAAACAGTTATCCCTTAACAGTTTTATTAAAATTACTAACGTTTGGGGTTGGGAATACATGGTATTAAATTAAAGTACATAAAATAACATATATAAAAAATATCTTGCAATATATAAAAATAATGATTTAAAATATTTTACCTGCTACAAAAGTTACAAAAAAGGACTGGAAATCTCACCGGTAAATGTACAAATTGTTGTTTGCTTTGAATAATGCGTAGTTTAAAGAGTTTTGAAAAACCCATGGTTGTTCATCTTTTAGTAATTTTACTGACTCATCGTTAGTAAAGGTAAGTGTTTTTGTGATAATTGTTTCAAAGACACATCCAACGACTCTTCAGCCATTACCAGACCTGGGGTGATATTATATTAGCATAGATCCACCACCTACATTGCTCACGGAGTTCAAAAACAATGGGAATAATAAAAAATGTAAAGACACATCTCCTATAAAAAGAAGTGTTTGCAAGTGACAAAACATTTTTCAAGTGGAGGAAGAAAAGAATATTTTAGTTGCTCTAGTTGACTTTTATTTGCTTCCAAACAAAGAGAGACTTTAGCCTTGTAATTAGTCTTGCAGAGAACTTATTGTTGAGAAAATAATTTCAGTGAATTGAAAACCTTTGTTCATGCGTCACAATGGGCTGTATTTGTGGGCAATACAATTACAGAAGGTTTGAGGGTAGGTAAAATATTTAGCCATTTCAAGAGAAAATTTTTAGTTTTAAATTCCTCCTAATTAGAATTCTCCAGAAAAGAAAACTTTTTTTTACGAATAATATATTGCTTGTATAAGATAACTGTAGACGTACTATAAATCTATAAATTCTAGCTACTCACAAACGTTGGCAATTACATTAAAAATATAACGGACAACATATGTTTCTAACAGAACTAATTTCACTTTGAATATTATTAATAGGCTTATAGTAAAAGAAGAAGCAATTTGATAATAATAACGAGAAGTAGATTTACATATCAGATACTACATTTATCTGTACATATATATAGGCATATATATTTAATAATAATAATAATTATGTTATATTTATATTGGCACTAAATGCAACAGCGTATCAAGTTCAACATGAAACATATACATAACGATACAACATATTAATTTATGATATTCATTTGTTCACAATATATTTAAATTAAATTTGACCTTTAAACAAACAAAAGTGTCTAATTGCTAATGTCTGAAAAAAGTTTCATGATTGATCACTATAAAATATTTCAGGAGGGTGCAACTTTGTCGGTAATTAAGAAGCAAATACCTTTGTATTATCACATCATTAAGTAAGACAGGCTTGAGGCTGCGATGTTCATCAGCTCATTAACTCATCAACGCACCGCCTCATCTCTTCACTGCTAATGACGTAACGTAATCTGCCTTTGTGCGTTACTCGCCACTGCTACAACGCTATTAACAAAACAATTTCTAATAATTTATACTAACTCTATAGATTTTCAAAACCACTGAAAGTTATGAAAGTCAAAATTATTATTTTTTGTAAATATTTAAGTTTATTGTAGAATTGAAGAAATAGTGTAACTAAACTATTGTTTGTAATGCAATCTTTGTCCTCATTACCAAATATGTTTAATAGCATATTGAAACAATTCTTTAAAAAATAAAATGATTTTGTAAGTTTACAAATACATTTTGTTCTAAAACAGTAAAACAATTACACTAGATGGAAACTATATTTTAAATCATTCACTTTAGAAAATTTATAAATTATGCCTACTGTAGTTATAGGCCAGCGTGTAAGCGAGACTCGAAAATTAAGTTACACTAAACATTTTAAATGTAGCATTTAGTAGGGAGACAAGATGTAATTTAGCAGATTTTTTATTCGTCTGGCCTGCAAACGACTCCACTTTTATGACGTCCAGTAAAAACTTCGGTATCTTTCACTCGTTGCTGTTTCTGAACTAATATTTACTATACTTAATTAGGACATGTGTTTGTAATTATTTCTGAAAATCTTGACACAAATGGGACATTTAATTTCATTTTTGAGTTTTGTTTACATATTTTAACGTTAAACAGTTATATACGCAGTTAAGAAAAGTTTATCAATCTCCAACAAAAAACCACAATATATTTACTATTGTTAAAATTAGTTTAACTTGTGTTTATTATTGTTTGCACTTTTGTACATTTTAACGTTATTAACAACAATATTAAACTTTCTTTCGCTGTACAATTTATTTAGCAATTACTTTAAAAAACACACACACACACACACACACACACATACACACACTAAATATTTAAACAAAATCTTGCAGTCAAACAGATTTTACTTAGGTTTACCAAATTATTACTGTATAAGCAAAAAAAAAAAAAAAAAAAAAAAAAAAAAAAATGTTATAACGATTATTTTCTCAAAACATTCGGCTAAAAACATATTTACAGACTCAGACTCCTTTTATACTTTTCTTTTATTAAATAATGTTTTGAATTTTGAGAAAGAAGATTTTTAAACAAATAATATAATGGCTAGAATTTTTTAAGTGATATTATTGGTTTAACTAAATATTGTATTAAAGCTATATTACATAAGAGTTATAAATTAT
Source organism: Philaenus spumarius (assembly GCA_018207615.1). NCBI lineage: Eukaryota > Metazoa > Arthropoda > Insecta > Hemiptera > Aphrophoridae > Philaenus > Philaenus spumarius. The sequence continues at coordinate 225,539 of JAGFPH010000316.1, forward strand.
TTGGGAGAACTTAAAGTTAAGGTGTTTATTCCTTTCCTTTCAAGACCAGTAAACATACATAGGCTATTATATTTATTATGATTACAGATTTCAGTTGCTGTAGTTATAGCTAATATCATATTTATACTAGATTAAGTATTTCTAGTTTTATTTGATTGGCTAATTTGCCTTAAACTAGTTATACATTATATAAACATACATATTATATGTATTATGAGTACAGATTTCAGTTGCTGTTGTTATTGGTAGTATCATATTTATACTGGACTAGCTGGCCCGATCCGGCTTTGCACGGATAGGGATAGACGGATCAAAGTGAAATGTATATTAACAAAACATATATTATTTCAATAAATATATTACACTACCTATTTTTTATGGGGATTTTTAGTAACTTTGACCCCCCAAACCTCCCATAAAATTTAGTTTTTTTTAAACCCTTTCTTAGCGAGCACCTAGGACCGTAGAGGAAACCGTACTCAATTTCATTCCAATCCGTTCGATGGTCTTTTTAGTAACTTTGACACTAAACCCCCCTAAAATTTCGATTTTTTTTAAACCCTTTTTTAGCAAGCACCTAAGACCCTATAGGAAGTTACATGCCAAATTTCATTAAAATCCGTTCAGTGGTTTTAGAGAAATCGTGATTTAGTAACTTTGACCCCCCCCCCCCCCA
>JAGFPH010000316.1:233550-252768 GCA_018207615.1 Philaenus spumarius
AACCATCATAATTTACATCCACGAAAGCAGCTATATTAGTTTGTTTCATACTATAAATAGCTGTTTTGTATAGAAATTGTTTATAAATTATTATTATAAACATTATTATTATTATTATAACCATCATAATTTACATCCACGAAAGCAGCTATATTAGTTTGTTTCTTACTATAAATAGCTGTTTTGTATAGAAATTGTTTATAAATTATTATTATAAACATTATTATTATTATAACCATCATAATTTACATCCACGAAAGCCGCTATATTAGTTTGTTTCTTACTATAAATAGCTGTTTTTATAGAAATTGTTTATAAATTATTATTATAAACATTATTATTATTATTATTATTATTATTATAATCATAATTTACATCCACGAAAGCAGCTGGATTAGTTTGTTTCTTATTATAAACAGCTGTTTTGTATAGAAATTGTTTATAAATTATTATTATAAACATTATTATTATTATTATTATTATTATTATAACCATCATAATTTACATCCACGAAAGCAGCTGGATTAGTTTGTTTCTTACTATAAATGTCTGTTTTGTATAGAAATTTTTTATAAATTATTATTATAAACATTATTATTATTATTATTATTATAACCATCATAATTTACATCCACGAAAGCAGCTATATTAGTTTGTTTCTTACTATAAATAGCTGTTTTGTATAGAAATTGTTTATAAATTATTATTATAAACATTATTATTATTATTATAACCATCATAATTTACATCCACGAAAGCAGCTATATTAGTTTGTTTCTTACTATAAATAGCTGTTTTGTATAGAAATTGTTTAAAAATTATTATTATTATTATTATTATAACCATCATAATTTACATCCACGAAAGCAGCTATATTAGTTTGTTTCTTACTATAAATGTCTGTTTTGTATAGAAATTGTTTATAAATTATTATTATAAACATTATTATTATTATTATAACCATCATAATTTACATCCACGAAAGCAGCTATATTAGTTTGTTTCTTACTATAAATAGCTGTTTTGTATAGAAATTGTTTATAAATTATTATTATAAACATTATTATTATTATTATTATTATAACCATCATAATTTACATCCACGAAAGCAGCTGGATTAGTTTGTTTCTTATTATGAACAGCTGTTTTGTATAAAATGGCTTTTAAATTCCTTCATTTTCAATCTTTAAGAATCGCCATTAAGAATAAGAATTTTTGACAATCTAAAACCTTATTGCATAACTTCGAAATGTGAAATGTTTTTGACAACTCAAACATTAAATTTGGTCCAGAAATAAGGGAGGAGTTGTGTTTACAAAATAACAAAAAACTGCTTCACGTAATATATAAGGATATCGAAATTCGTCTTAGACATTTTTGTCTTATCCTGGATTTCAGAATCTTGTAAGTGTTTATGGTGTACATAGGAGTAAAGTTACAAAAACATTCGATTATGTTCTTGAACAGGTCCTGTTTAAAGCTGAAGAATGAACCAATTTAACAAGTAATTCGGCTTAAATTGCTCAAGCTAAAGGAAAGTGGAGCAACAGATTCAAAATGACATGTGTAATTGGTGCTATGGATTGTACTCACGTTGAAACAATAATAATAAATTATAATGTATTTGTAGACACATAGCCTATTGTAAGAGCAAAAGTCATGGGAGTAATAAAGTTCTGGATAAATGTTATACGGATGAGAGAATAAAGAGTATTGAGACAGCCGGACTTTCTGACTAAGCATAATTTGTAATAAAATTTATAAATTTAAATGTAAAGCCTGTCTTTTAGCACACAGCGGTTATGACTTTGCTCCCTGGCTCTTAACGCCATTTCTACGTCTGACACAGGCAAGGGAAGACGAATTATTGTATAAAAAAACACTCCATAATGCAAATTATGTTTCCAATTTTTACAAATCTCTGTATGGTAAAACTGGTCGAAGTGCCTAAAGCTGTCGTTTCCTGTGCTGTGCGGCAAAATACATAGTATGAATAGTAAAAATAGGCTTTATTTTTAAATAAGTTATATTCTGTATTAAACTACTGAATAAATTGCTACTTATTTCCAATATTGGTAGCCTACTAATGAATAGAACTCTAAAAGTAAAATATTTTTTGTTACGTATTAAAATTAAAACAAAGAATGAAACAGATTCTTAATGACTCACTTTCATACTCTCAGGTCATTTATGATTCACAAAGGGCATTTAGGAGTTTAAATGATATTAATGTCAACTGGGCCATTGACCTTTCGATGCAGACATTTCTATACTAATGTAGTTTTATCTTGATGGGTTGTTTTATTCTACGTAGAATGACTGCAATAAATATTTTTGCCATTTAAATTGTTTCATATTTTTCTTAAAGATTTTTATTTTAAAAAGATATAAAAACTTTGAAAAAATCATATTTTTTTTAAATTTGTAGTATTACTGTTGAGGTCAATAATTTTTGCAATTTATTATATTCTCTTATTTGTACTACCTTTATATACTACCATTGTATTAGTATTGACACACATTTTAAGTCGTTTAATACAGATTTGAACAATATATACAAATTTATGGTAATTCGCTGCCTAATACAAGTCATAAAAGTACACAACGTGATTAGCTCAAATACTTTAAACGTGGAAAATGTGCTTTTACGGCTCTTAGTTGTTAATACTTTTAATTATTTTAACCTTTTAAAATTTATTAAAATGTAAACCATGGAAGTTATTCCTAATCCTATAACGTTACCAACACTATCCTACTATTCTAAACGGGCAACTAAATGTGTTTAAAGAATATAGATCGAAAATCCCGTAAGTTTATTCGGTTTTGTTATCTGTCTACTGTAAAAAATAAACAAACAAAACAAAAAACAACTGTTACTTAAAGTATACAAGTTTAAAATCTAAAATTGAAAAAGCAGGTTTTACACAATTATTCATAGTAAACCCTAAATATAATTTCAATTAGAAAATGGCACGATATAATCCACTGAGGTAATGGGTGCCATCTTTTATACATCGAGCCGGGTAATTTGTTACACCGGCATCGCAAACTTCTTGGGATCTACCAATACATGGTTTTATTTGTAGTTTTAACATTTGTATATATTTTCTCCAATGCTGGAATTAAGTACTATTCTATTAAGTATTTAGTACCACTAGCGATATTATTCAAAAATATATAATCGTGTCTTTTAAATTAACATTTAAGGGAATGTCTAAAGAACCACAAAAATGTAAAATACAAAGATCCTCAAAAAAAAAAAAAAACTAAAAAAATAAAAAAAAATTAAAACAAGAAATTTGTATTTTTAATGATTCAAAAATAATTATTTTAAAACATTATAGTAAAATACAAATGCATTTATTTAAAATGTGTAGGATATATTTTGATAGCTTGTTTTGTAACTGTAAAAAATTTCTTTTAAATGATTTTATCTGTGTAATTTAAAACTACTAACACAGACTCACAAACGGTTGATTCTATAACGTAACGTTTCAATATAAGAATCACATGCCATGTATGCTACACAAAATACCAATAGAGGCCATTGAATATAACGTTGGGAGCTAGTTGTACTAGACAATTATTGTACCACATCCGCTATTTCTTCCCCACTATATTTAAGAAAAAATAAAAGTATTGGACGTCCAGATATATAACCCAATATTCTTTCCTAATTGGACATTCCCTCTTATAAACGATGCCTAACAAATTTGTTGGCAGTTTATTAGAAAACAAGATTAAAGTATTTCTTATCAACATATGAAGTTAAAAAAACACTTTTTATTTATTTTGTTATTATACATTATTTACAATGGCTAATACAAAGTTTAGTAATTTGAAATTTATTATCTTCAGTGGTCCTTTTGCAGTCGCTAAACACTGACTGCAGTTCAGCCTCACATGGGCTATTTTCAAAGTCCTCTCTTTCAGTCTGCACTATCACATAACACAATTAATTACACTTTAAAATGTTTTAGCACCTTCTGGTGGTCGTCAAGTTTTATTTTATCGTACAGTCATTTTCCGTATTGATAACCGTTCACGTTGCGGTCTGTACTCGTACCGAGGCCTAATCTTTGAAAATAGCCGATTTGAGGCTGAACTTGCAGTCAGTGTATAGCGACTGAGAAAGGACCACTGAATATAGTACATTTCAAATTATTAATTTACAAGTTAACCAGGTAATAGGAATTTTAATGAATAGAAAGTTTAGCTTTAATAAGCAATATATGTGTCTAACTATTTACCGTTTATGTAAACAGTTTCCTATATAAAATCCGTCAGTGGCTAAATAGTGTCCACTGAGTCTTTGACATTGTCAATTGAATCTGCAGCTCGTGTCCAACTTTTAAACTTGTAAAACTTAATATATTATTTATTTAAGGTAGGCTACATAATTTCAATAAATACAAGTATGTTTAATTTATTATCGTAAAATGTGTTCTGAATATAAAACACATTTATGAATTATTTATTATGGAAAACTTAATACGACCATGTAACTTACTATAAGCACCTACAATTCATCACTAGTGATATATTATGCTTACTTTAGGTTTGTAAAACATTGCTGGGTCTGTAATCCTTTTAATCCTGTTAATCCAATCCTACTAAATCCTAAAGGCGATTACTGCGGTGAAGATGTATGTTCTCTTGAATCCATAATACAACGGGTCAAGCCACGTGATCGTGGGGCTAATGCTAAACATGCATTAAACCACATCTGTTGTACCGAGTTCAAAAGTCCCATTTTATAAGGCACTTTTTGTTTAAATTGCATTACTATTGTCAATGTTTTGTGAAACCTCTGTTTTTAAAACATAAATATCTAAACAGTTATACGAACTATATTTAACGGTTAATTACCATAGATTGCTAATTTAACATATACGTGTTGTATTTTCTAAATATTTTTCAGAAATTTAACTATGTAAAACTCCTGACCAAGTAAGGACTTTGAATTTAATATATGAATTTGTTTAATGGTTTTAATTAGTTTTTACCAGATGAATCTATATATTATTTAGACAACAACTTATTTCAATAAGGGTCTTTTTTATAATTTTTATTTTGGATTTCCTTTTAATATGATTGTAAAATTTTAACAATTTAACGAAACGAAATTCGTGCATTAGTTTTAGCAGTAAAAAAATATGTCGTTGTTTGGTCCAAATTGAATTGTATTAACTGTGTTTTCTTTAATAAAAACGGTAATATGTTAGTTAACAATTTGTTCATGATCTTTCTGTTTATATTATTCCTTTATTTCCATATTAGTATAAAACAATACAAAATATGTTTCTGGGATAATATTTTGTTTAATTCTATCGTTTGGAAGAATTAACTGTGTAGATATATATCTTACCACAAGGATATATGTCATCGTAATAAAATATATTTAGTAATTTTAGTAAATATACCTCTTTTAATATATTATTTTACATTTTAGGCAAAATATTCATTTTATATTTAAATATCCGAAGATTATAATAATTTATATGCATCATTCGATTGTATCAATCGTGAAGCAGTAACAAAAAGACGAAATTTTACTGTTTACAAGTACATAATACCATAAATGTAATGAAGGGTATTTCTTTTTGAATGCTGTTTTTAAATAGTCTTATATCATTTTTCAATTTAAATTAGTAAATATATTCATTAGGGTGTGTAAATAAAATCTGCAGAGTTCTAAAGTGTTTTTGTTTAATCGAGAATAAAGTTTGTTGCAAAATAATGGCGGAACTTACGCCCTCAATTATATTTTAGAACAAAATTTTAGTTCTACGTATTTACCAATGGGTACAAAAAATATTATAAACAAATAGGCTATAAAAGTCGGGTTTTAAAAGAGAGGTATCTGTAGTAGGTGTATTGTTGAACTGATTTAAATTTGTCTAAGTGAATAAATAAATAAAGTGGAATTGAATCTGTCAAAATATATTTTCTTTGAACATGCAATGTGTTACATTTTGGATTCATCTGGTCCTGCAGAATACTTAAATACAATTAAGACCTATAAAGCATCATATATTGACTAATGCATGTGTTATTAATAAATTGATTACCTCTTCTAAAGTGATATATTAAAAAACAGCCACGAATACTAAACTGGAGAAGGTCATGTTTGCAACGATATAGAAGTGTTTCATAGTATCAGTATTCTACAAATTCACAAGAAACCTTTAATAAAGTTAAATTAAAAAACAGGAGGTTAATGAGAGAAAAAACAAAACCTAAAGGAAAACAAATTAATATAATATTGTCATCTTAGAGTACAGGTAAACAGTTTAAATATCACAAAGGAGTTAAATAAAGTAGTATTCCATTTTTTTTAAATCTTGATAAATAAAAGTCACATTTTCTCAATTGAAAAAACTCCCCTTGTAGAGAGATTACCTTCCTGGAACACATTATGCACATAAGTACGTTCAGTTTAAAAATAAATACACAATCTCCAGTATTGTTCACCTATGTTTAAATAAACTAACTAAACAACAGCATTCACACATGTACTACTGAAATAATAATTCGGACTAATTTATTTCCCAAAAAATCTCAGAATATCACAATCGCAATATTTCAATATAATTCTAGGTTTAGTTAAATAGACAAGCGAATATTATTTATTCATTGAACTAATGACTAAGTTTTTATTTATGATAGCGTTACTAAAACTTGAAATACGTTTAAAATATATAGGCTAAGTTCAAAACATAAAAGATCATAACTCAAACTATTTTGCGTTACGTAAGTTCATATACATTCTTTCTCTTTCAACTTATGTATGCCATATTGTGTTTGTTATTAACTTAAAATTGTATAATGATTTGCAACCATTTCGTAGATGTACACTGAATTCATAAAACAAATTATTATTATTTAATGGTATTAGGTATTTATATAATAATTAATCTCTTCTAAATGTTAGTATTATATTTACTATCTCTTAAACCGACTAAAACTAAATGACATATTTGTTGTTACTTGATCAAAAGTGCTGCATATGAAAAAAATAACATGGCCATTTACTTGGATTGTTAAACTTCTAAAGGTGTTGATTTCATTAAATCGCTGCATTTGATTAAACTGCACTAAACATCCTTAAACATTTCTTCCTTACGGCAGGTCTTTACAGATTTCTAGTCTACCTTGTATTGGTCCCATAAATACATACATACATGTATTACATGTTTAACAACGAGTAATTACTTCTCAAATTTGGTTTGATGTTCTTAAATAAAGTCACTTCAAAAGGTACTTAACGTGATAGGACCATTTTTTATTTAATTTGTAATACTACTTCAAACAGTGACATTGATCATAAATATTATTTTCGTTCTAATTAATAAAACATGTACTGGATTTCATGCTTAGTTACGTCAAATTTTGGTTTTATAACTTTTTAAATTTTATACAACATTTTAACGGTTACAGGCTTATAGACGAATACAAACTTGTATGCTACAAACCCTAAAAGCTGTTATAATAGAATAACAACTGCACAGCTGAACCGCTGTTGTTTTGTGTATAACAAGAAAAATTTAATAGATTTTTTTAATTAGGTTATTTTCTGTAAAATTTTATAATATTTGTTTGAATAATTCAAAAAGTAACAAACACATGCATATTTTGTTTACATTGTTGTTACTTAAACTAAATTTTATATAAAACAAATATTTACAGTAATTTTTCCTTGATTTATTATATAAAATGATTTTGAATTAGTTAATATACATATAATAGTTTTACAAACCGCCGTGTACATTAACGATAAAAGGCACCAATTAATATGTTTCGTTACAAAAAACTAAATTAAATCACACTTACGTCAATCAATTAATTATATTTCAAAGCTTTTAGTAGTGTCAAAGTTATTAACCAATGATGTAATCGATAAAATGCAACATCAGCTATGTTTATTTCAATTATTATTAATGGCAGTTCTGCCAGTTTAAGTAAATTTGTTCAGTGTTTATTTGACAGGGCAGAAATGTATGATTAAAATATATATCATTTAAAAAAGGTGTTGAAGGTCTTATCTTCGATAATTTTAGATTTTGAAAGTATTAAAAGTAATGTGAAATCCTATAATAGTGTATTACAGGAATAAACAGTTTCATACAGTTCCATTTGTAATTTTACTAAACTTATATAAACTGTTAAAACTCCTTGGATGACAGAAATTGTAAATTTTTAGTTGACAAGTACAGGTTAATAAATGGTAAATCTAAAATAGTTTTGATAATTTTAAACAAAGTAGTCTTACAGTGAAAACTTCTGTCGTAAATAATCATAAATATATAGGAACCAAAACGATTGTCAGAAATCTCGATATCCAATGATCGGACGGAATATTCCATTTTGTCAGTAGTGTTATTCAAATTGGAAAAAAACTAATATATGATCTTTCTTGTGCAAAAATAAATGTAATTCTGTCTAACCACGACTTTATGTATTCGCTTTAAAACAATTATTATTATTATTATTTTTATATACAAAAATGTATTAAATCGTGTTTTTATAAAATATTTGAATGTGAGTTATATCTAAATTTACTTGTATTACCTAATTAAGGGATTCTTTGCAGGCAGTAAACCGCTTAAGTGTAAAATGTTGTAGGTTAACTCTGTTCATAAAAACCAAAATCATTTCAAAAATATATTTTTTTGTTTTATTTTTACTAAGCTAAATAGACATGAGGTTTTTTTTATTTCTCTTCTTTTTTATCTAAACCACATTTATTAGAATAGAACTGGGTTAGACATTTGTACAAGGGAAGAGATATTGTTTTTGTCTAAATCTTCGTATTAAAATAATTTTAAACTTTTATAACACAATCAGTATTGAAACTGAGATTAAGTCTTTGATAAACTTCATCAGTATTAGTCAAGGAAAATGCAATGACTATCTTTATTTGAAGCTGAAACTAGTTTTACTGCGTGGTGTAGTAATGCATGGTACATAATTGTTTTCATTGAGTGTTACCTTCACCCTTAGCTTCCATTGCACTAGGTTAAGAGTTAAAAGGGGTGGTAGTAGCATTGTGTTTTCTGACGCTTTGTTATATACAGATGTTTTTAAGTACTACCCCTTCCCCTTTTCTTTTACTATTTTTCTTCTTCTTCTGTTGTGCTCAGACCTGTTGTTTTAAAAGCTTTTAACAACTATATAATTTATAGTTTTGATGTGCGCTAGCAATCCAGGAATGTAATGTACTGAATTGAATTGATGCAGGTTTGAAACTTTTGTATCACTATGTATAAATATGCTAGTGATGTATCATGTATTTAATCTCTAATTATGTTGTATACACAGTACGTGAGGAAGGTTGCCTTTTACAAAATAACAAGTATAATTATCACATTATACTGTTAATAGCTCATATATTAAAAACAATTAGGATTTTTATATTAAGTAATTATAAATTAAATGATTCTTGAAATGCCTATTTTAAATAGGAAAATAAATGAACAGGGATTGTGTGACATTCTGTTCTACATATAATTACAAAATCAATGTTTATTATTTCAGGGCCTGCCATTGAAGTTCAAGCAATCTTAAATGGCTCAGCTCGTCTCCCTTGTGACACTAACCCACCTTTAACAAATGATAGTGTGCTGCTCGTTGTATGGTACCAGAATGACGTCAAACCTGTATATAGGTAAATCCGATATGAACATATTTGTGATTAGTTTAATTTAACGACACTCTAAACAAATTTCAAACGTTTAAATCTCTGTTATATTAATTATGAATAACTTTAAGTATATTAACTGAACATTTTTAAACTTTATATAAATTCACTTTTTTGTACTTTTTCATCGGTTTATAATAATTTATATATATGACTAAAGGTATAACACATTTAAATTTACACTTATTCTAGCCACCACATATTTTTTTAAATTTTAGTAAAATAAATACCCCACAGATCTTCAATAGACATTTTTTCAGTCACAACCATACAATATTAGTTCAAAATTTAAACCAGTCACCTGATTTGATAATATACTATTGCTAATTGCATCTTCTTTTAGTGACTGTATTAATACTTTTTACTAATTCATATTTCCAACATGGTATTTCACAATTTTTTTGATTTAGGGTTTTCAACAGTTAGGTTTTAACAAAAGCAGTTAAAAGTTTCACTTCTTATTTAAACTAACCTGTAAACACAATTTAATCTTTGAAAAATATATGGTTAGAAATAGAAAAATATTACATCCATAAGCTCTATCGGTCCATTAAAATATTATTCTAAACGATTTTTAAATGATAAAAGCATATGGGTTATTAAATTTATTGCTCATTTCAGTTTTCAAATTTCGAAAATAACATATTTTCAAGTATCTTAAGCCATTTGTTGTTATCACATTTTATAAAGTTTATCTTATTTGGGAGGTAGGTTAAGGCATTAGAAATTAACATAATATTTAAAGCTTTACCCATTATGAATATAGTGAAATATTTATGAATCATAACTTACGCATAAAAGCGTGTTTTAGTTTTAAATGTGGAATGTTTTAAAACAAACACTAGTATTTTCCGTAAGTATAAAAATATATGGAAACAAAAATAAAAATAAATTAATTATATGATAGTAAAACGCGTGCAAGATGTAAGGTTTATATACAGGGTGAGTCACTACTGACTACATTAATTTTAATAGTTGATTCTACTTATAAAAAGGAACAAAGAATTTTATATAAGCTTTTATCTGACTTTAACCGTTTAGCTGTCATGGCGTATTTTGTGATTTTTTCTAATTACACGACTTGGTACTATTAGTTTGACGATAAAAACCACACTAATGTAGTTATGACATGGAAAGTAATACCATTTAAAAGAGCATTAAATTTCCTATAAATTAAACATAGAACCTGAATAATAACTCCTTATACAACGTTTTTTTTTAAATAACTTTAAAATTAAAAATGATTGTTACCTACCTTTACCTTTAAACTTTAAGGCTCAATTAAATCAGTTTAATTTTTCGAATTCTTATGTTCAATTACATAAAAATCTTCCTTATTTGTTTATCTTTAAAATTATGAACAAATATTAAGGGGTCAGCCGATTTAGTCAACAGATTCAGCTGCTAAAGAAATTACAGATACAGTAGTTAGTATAGTGTTTAGAACCAATACGATAAAACCTAATGCTGTACTTAAACAATATTTTTATGAAATTTCAAAACAAATTCTATGTATGACCCATTAATATTTATACATCATTTTAAAGATAAATAAATAAGGAAGTTTTTTTATGTAATTGAACATAAGAATACGAAAAATTGAACTGATTTAATTGAGCCTTAAAGTTTATAGGAAAAAGTCGGACACAATAATTTTAATTTTAAAGTTATTTAAAAAAACGTTGTATAAGTAGTTATGATTTGGGTACTATGTTGATTTATAGGAAATTTAATGTTCTTTCAAATGGTGTTACTTTCCATGTCATAACTACATTAGTGTGGTTTTTATCGTCAAACTAATAGTACCAAGTCGTGTAATTTAAAAAATTACAAAATCCGCCATGACATCTAAACGGTTAAAGTCAGATAAAAGCTTATATACATTTTTTTGTTCCTTTTTATAAGCAGAATAAACTGTTAAAATTAATGTAGTCAGTAGTGACTCATCCTGTATACATACGTAGTGCATATTTATTTGTATATAAATACAACCATTTCAACCTAGGCACTTTTCTGAAATAAGAGAGAAAACATTTCGTAAAAGCACAAAATATTAGATATTTTTAGACACGGCCAAAGTGCTTTTTGTGAAGAGATAATGCTATGTACGTGATCTAAGCTAGAGTATAATAAGATGGGAAACCACTAACCGCAAGGGACTCTCCATAATTTAAGTTACATTAGCCGGAATACAGACAGGTGTTAAGTTCAATATGCTTGAAGAAGGTCCGGTTGCAGCGTTTCCCAATGCTAATAATTTACGTTAGTCTGTTGTCGTGACTCAGAGATTATAATAACTTTTACCTAGATTGAAAAATGTCCTCTTTTTTATGCCGCTTCTAATCATATTTTACATTTCTGTTTAAGTAAAAAACAAATTGGTTTTATGTCGTTAAATATAAATTACTAAATTTCGAAACGTTCTTGTCAGTGTAAACTGTTAGGTTTATTTCAATTACAATACAAAGGTATTTGACTGATGTCACTATATTTGAAATAGTGCTTAATCCTATATAATTTATTTTTAAACACCAATTTAAAAAACAAAAAAACAAAAAACTGACTATTCATGATTATTTTGCTTAGTCTATCATGTTATACGAACTATATTAAAATCAGAACAATAATTTTAACTTGTCTTAATCTTGCTTGGTTACAAAGGAGTTCCAAGTTAACACAAGTATAAGCTACTAATAATATTATTCTAATAAACAATTTAAGGGAATCCTATTTTTTTAAAATCCCTATTTTTCTTGTATTATTTGCTACAATATTTAGATGGACTATAATATTAAAAATTGGGGTTATTATATTTTCTTACTTTTAATAGCAGTATATCTTAATATCTATACATATAAATAAAATGTAATTGTCTGTGATTCCTAAATAATACCCTTTTCAGCTTATATAGTTATTCACACTTTACATAAAACTAATCATGCATTTTGTTATGTCTTTCTGTTTGTGTTTAATTTACTATGTAGGCTGGTTTAACCTTTAAATAAATAATACACAGTAACTATTATCGAAATACGTTAAATATACCCTTATATGTTAAACATACCTCAAAATCTAATTTGTAACTTTTATGTTCGTTCGCGGGTTAGAAGTAACAAACTCTAGGAAAACAGAATTTTTATCGTTTATAGGTACATAATAGTTAATAATTTACGTAGGCTTAAAAGGAGACATATATCTATTTGTGCGGTTTTGGGGCATAGAATTATAATCTATTTTTTAAATTTTTTTATGGCGTTTAAGGCACAATTTTTACCCGTTTGGCCCTTTATTTAATCACACCTTCAGGCATAGCCACAGGAACAAGCTTGTATATGTAATACAAAAATACTAACTAGTATTTATAAAGTGGAATAAATCAGCTACATTCTGTAAAAAAATTCTAAGAAGAAAATTAAAAAAAAACTAAACAAATCAAACAAATAAACCAATCCCAGTTATAAAGAAAATACGATTATAGTAGCCTTGACCGTCATGCAAGTCAAGTATTATGCTTCTAATCATGCACATGTACATGCCATGGTCACAAGGTTTAATGCAAAACAGGACATGCATGCACGAACGTTAAAGAAATAATTACCATTTATTAATAAAACACAGCACGCAGATCAAAGTGTTGACATGAGGATATACCTACCTACCGAAATTATGTTCTTGGGATAATAACTATTATACAGATTACAAATAAAACATTCACTCATATAAGTGAATACATATTTAATTGTAACTTGTATGCCTACTTGATAGAATAAGTTTTATTTTCAATAGTTTAACAGAGTTTGCAATGGTAGGGAAGGATGTGTCGGAGTTTGAAGCTGAAACTAGTAACAGTTAACAGGAAATGACATGTGTTTTCCCAGTGAGGCTTGTCGGAGTGTGACTAAGCTGCTACAGATTTGAGTTTCTACCCTTATTTAACAAATCAGTCGTGCGTAAGAAAGTCAAGATAATGATTATACTTATTTTTGAAAATATGTTTTGATAATATTTATTCGTTCGAACTAGCAGTGTAATACAACAGCGGTGTTGCATGTGTAACAAAAAACCTAATTTCTTGTAAAATCATAAAATAAAAATTAGCAGTGCCAAATCTTTACTTTGTTAAAAGAAAATTTATAATCACAGCAAAGTATACAAATGAGTTAACTGTTTTTGTAATATTAGCTTATTGGTTTTAAATTAAATTAAAATAATTAACTTTGAGAAGATTTTAAAATAACCGTGCGCTTTTTGATAAAGTTATAGTTTAAAGAAATATACATTAAATTGCAATACACCAATAATTGTTGATGAAAAGTTAAACTAAATTGTAATCTAGCTAATAATTTTTTCTCCCAAATGATTGAATTACAAAACTTGATTAGGTTTTAATTATACAACTAATTATTATTTACTGTACAAATAAATGTAATTTTAAAATTATATTCTACATGCCATTGAATTAATATACATGCTTAAAAGAACCACCACTTTCTAAAAGAATTATTAGAGTTTTAGCTATTATATATATATTTTACTTGTCTCCTTAAAATCAACAATGCTGTTGTATCTCTTAAAACAATTTTCGCTAACTTTTATGCATGCCATTGAATTACTTAAGTAATTTTAATTATTAAAGATATCGAGGGTTTATTGTACTATTAAGAAAATTGTGAAATATTAGTGAAATAATCTTAACAAATAATTTAATTTAATTTAAAAAAAATAAGTTTAAAAAGTTTATACCCACACGTGAAATTCTATATTATTAAAAAGAAATCAAATTTTGTACAAACCTAACAGGAATAATGTTTGCACTTTTCAAAACAATACCTCTAATCTAATGTAACATAGTAAATATAACCAAACAACAAAATATGTATGAAAAAATTCATTAGGCCGTAACAAACTTTCTAAAAACCAACACGTGAAACTATCAAGTCTGTTATTGTATATAAAAACGTCAGTCAAAAATCATATATTATAGTGTAAAAGATAATATTAAATGATTTATAATATTTGATATGATTTATCCTCAGTTGTATGTAAAGATTGTTGTGTATTTCTTAACTGAGTCGGTTATATTTCCTGATTATAGTAATAGATTTGACAACAGTTAATTTAGCGAAACAATTTGATACATCTGAATGTGCTAAAATGGTCTACTTTCTTTATTAGTACTGATAGATCTGGCAACATTTTATTTTTCTTCTAATTATTATTGTTTTTATCGCAGAAGAAATATGGATTTATAAATAAAAATAAGTAAAACAGGTTATGTTTATTTGCATTCAAATAAGTTGGACATATAAATAAATTCTGGCTTAGGGCTCATCGCATTACCAGAAAAAATTTTGTTTTGTTATTTTTTAACTAACTAAAAATACTACCAATTTCCTTCTTTCAAATTAAGTAATACAAATATGGATAATATAACGTGTGAACAATACCATTAATACCAGTGATTCGCAAACACGGCAGATTCTAATAGTTTAACTAAAAATATTTTAATAGTGTATGTATGTTATGACTTTTAGTAATAACTTTATTAGTTATTCTCAGATAGTGTTAGATCACTGATAGTCCTAGATTAGAAGATCCTGAGATTTTATTCAAAATTATCATCAGAAAAATTTCACAACAAAAAACATGAACAGTGTCTGTTACAGTCGATTAAGTCTGAAACACAAAAATGTATCGCAGTGCAATTTGAAATTTTTTATCAAAGACACAGTCACGTATGCTTCCATAGTCATAGCGCAGAAACAATACTCTGTGAAATATGGGATCAAATTTTCGTACCTAAATAATACATATGTTTTACTAATTTTCGAGTATTCAAATCAACGATGAGATTAATACGTTATTAAGTACTTACACCGTACGTGACTTCTAATGTTCTTTTCCTTACGCGTTAAGGGTCTGCTCCAGTAAACGAGAAGCAACCGGAAAAGCAAGCGCTTCTCTCTATAACCGTATCTTAACAGAGCAATTTCTTGCAGCTGTGCGCTTTGACATTGTCTCTTTTTAAACCATTTTACGCATCCATATTTTGTAATTGAGTGATGAATAAAAAACTGAATATTCTTTATAAAATTTCGGATCCGATTTGCAAATTACTTTCCATTATTAATTGTTTATTGTGTTAGGAAAAAAATTCAAACTTTGTATTTACAAAGAGTCAATTACATAACAAAAGAAAAGCATTTTTTTTAAATCTAAAATGCAAAACGGATGCTTATTGTAATTGTGCTTAAAATGATACACAATTGTAAACAATTGTGGTAATTGTGCAAACAATTGTATGATACAAAATAAACGAAATAAATGGTTTCAAATTTAACATTGCTCTAATGGGATAAAAAACCAAGATGGCCGCAACTACAGCAGACCCTTAAAGTGCCTATGTCCCATCAAAAGATCTTCATTAATTTGAGGTCGCCGAACATTAAAACAATATAATCTTTAAAAACATTTACCTTCAGCGGCTTAATGTTTGCTTAATGAACATGTTTTTAAATGTTGCTATTGTTTTTATGTTGACAGAAACGTTAAGGAAAAGTACATTTGAAGCAATAGATGGTGTAAATACTTTGTAACTTATTCATAAATATTTTGTTTGTAATGTTGTTAAAAATGATCTGAACCAATGCCCACTTGTTCCAACCACTAAAGCATACTGTAACTAATTTAGGCCAGGATGATATTAAGAATATGATGAGTTCATGTGATGTTTGTTATTAATATATAATTGTCGTCAAATATAAATGTTGGCTGGCTCTGCGGTAAGGAAAGGATCCCTCATTTCTATGGGGTGATGTACATTCTGTCTATCGCAATTGTCGTAAAATATATCCCACAAAAACAGCGACATACGTTTAATTTACTCAATATTTCCCATATATACTTACAAATTCAATCACACGTTTTTTTAATTATGAGTTTTTTTAAATATACTAACTTTATTAAGAACTACAAACTACCAACTCTAAAACATCACAAACATAATATATATTATATATGCTTATTCTACCGGCATATTTAAGTAGCATTGTTTTAAAATATGATAAAACAAATTTACTTTAGTAATATTTACTTTTAATATTAAGATATTTCGTGGTCAATTGAAATTTTAAAACATTGACAACTAAAAATTGTCTTTACATTTCAGTTATGACTTGAGAGGTAAAAATGCGGGGAAACCTAATCATTGGAAAGACGACATTTTGGGAGAAAGAGCGTACTTTAGGACTGTCTCCGAGCCAGCAACGTTATCGATAGAAGGGATCAAAGAGTCCGATGAAGCTGATTACAGGTGTAGAGTGGATTTTAGAAAGTCACCTACTAGAAACTATAAAGTTAAATTATCCGTTATCGGTAAGGAATATATTTATATAAATAATAACTATTTAAATCTGCATTGTCATAATTTATTAGTTTTCAAACGTTAAGACGTCAGTGACATTACAACTTGGATGATTAATTTCAGATTAACGAACAACTAAAAGTAGCTTTTCAATTAGCAGAAATTTAGATCTTATTAAAAAATTATAAACCTCAAATTTAAGTTACACAAACAAATTATTTTGTATATTACATATTAAACGTAATCTAGTAAATATAAATTTCTAAAGAATATTATCACTGTTAGGGATATTTTATAAACAACTTCTTGTTGTACATATTACTTATTAGTCATAGATATAATATTTTTCGGTATATTAAACAGTTATTTAAATTATATTTTTATCTCTATACTATTAAATATAGAATACATTATCTCTATATCTGTCTGATATAGTAATCTTGTTTTAAGAATTAATTAAAGTTTCCCACATATTGAAGGTAATTATTTTGAAATTTTTAATACAAACGTATTTTTATCTATTACAATAATGTGAATAGTGTGTTGTTAATAATGTGAATGCAGTTTTAAAAATACAGCTATTAAAGGAGTAATGTAGTCTCTAAACATTTACATGGTAACAAAAATTAATGATAAGTTATTCGATTAAAGTTACATAGTGGGCATGTTATTAAAATGATAATCGTACCTGAAAAAGTTTTTATTTCAGAGCAGTAGTTATTAAGTTGTTGTTATAATGGACAAAACTAATGGTGTTTTTAAGATATTTTAATTTATTAAACATATTTTGAAGTTATAAATAAATAAGCTTATTGGAATTACAAATAAATATTAAGCTTTCATCAAATCTGTAATGGAATTTTAATAACTTACTAATAAAATAGTATATTGTTAATCATTTTTCTGTTAGTAGGTTAGGAAGCGATAAATTGGGTATATATTTTAACTTTGACCATAAAGCTAGAAAATTATAAAGTTTAGTGATACAAAATGTATTTGTATAATTTTAGTTTGCACATTGGTTAGGGATTTTACTAGTGTAAATCATCGTTTTGCAACATTACAACTTATACGCTGTCACAATAGTTGACGACCTATATCTTTTGTTCTACAAAAAATAAGGAACGATTTAGTACAATTCGTACTATATAGCCTATCGTAAAAACATTGAACATTTGGGGGTTCATTCCCAGCCCTAGAAAAGATAAAACCGCCTTTAGGATCAAAACTTAGCAACACATGTTGGTTTACATTTATTACAATAGCAACCAACTTAGCAACACATGTTGGTTTACATTTATTACAATAGCAACCAACTTAGCAAATTTAGAAAGAATTTATTATTATTTAAAACCTTCAGTTTTTCTATGTTAGATTAGCAAACTAAAACCAAACAAAGATTTGCGAAAAATGCTTACTGTATTATAATTCAAGTCAAACAACTGATGTTACATAGTATAAATAATACTGGTGATTTCTATCAAAAACATAATATATTTTATGAGTAGGCCTACAATTAACAAAAACAAGTTTATTTGCAATCAGTTTGGAAAATGTATAATTAGGTAAAAACCAACAAAAAGATTACTGTACTTTAAGTCAAACATCTAATGTTACATTTTATATTGTTTCCTTTATATGGTAATATAATTGTTTTATTTTTTAATATAGATTTTTTTAAATTAAATATGAATAGTGAAATTTCAACACTTGCCGCAGTTCAAACTATTGAGGATGGTGGTCAATATGTAAATCTCTGTCTTACATTAGCTATTAATAAGTGAAACAATAAGAGCATGCAATAATCAGTTTACATTTTCTTTAAGGTGGGTCGCTGCTTGTGTTTGTTAAGGAGCGAAGCGAGCTGGGGCTCAACTTATAGTTTAAAATATTAAAAAATAAATATAATCTAATTTCCTATTTTTTTCATTAACTTTATGTAGGCCCCTAGTAAATTTCAATAATTTATTAATTTCACATTAATTCAAGTAATATATAAAATAAATAGTTGAATATATGCGAAAGTATTTGTAGGAACTGCAAAATTAATTTATATAACTATGACGGAAATAAACATTCATAATATTAATTATTATAATAATACTGTTTAATATTTTAAATGCTATTGTACACTCAACAAAAAACATATAACTAA